>JAJPUD010006360.1:0-92166 GCA_023553655.1 Myrmecobius fasciatus
TGATTTTGCCCTTTGATTCTACAATCTCAGGGCAGTTTTCTTTCAGGATTTCCTGGAAGATAGTGTTTAGATTCTTTTTTTCATCATGGCTTTCAGGAAGTCCAATAATCCTTAGATTGTCTCTCCTAGATCTATTTTCCAAGTCAGTTGTTTTTCCTAGGAGATATTTCATATTTTCTTCTAATTTTTCATTTTTTTGTTTTTGTTTGACTGATTCTTCAAGTCTTAGTGAGTCATTCACTTGCATTTGTTCAATTCTTATTTTTAAAGTGTTGTTTTCTTCAGTTACCTTTTTAAGCTCCTTTTGTAACTGGCCAATTTGTTCCTTGCACTCTTTTTCCACTTCACTAATTTTATTTTTTAATAAATTGGTGTCTTTTTCATATCTCTTTCGCAGGGCATCATATCCTTCTTGCACTGATTTCAGTTTATTTTCCCATTTATCCTCCAGCTCTCTTTTGAGGTTCTTTATGCAGTCTTCCAGAAAGGCCTTTTGAAAAGGGGACCAGTGATGGTCCTGGCTGATGTTCTCTGGATTTTTGTCTAAAGGAACCTCTGGCTCTGCGGTCATTTCTTTGCCTTGATAAAAGCTGTCTATGGTGAGAGCTCTCTTTTGCTTCTTCATCATATTTTTTTTTTTTTTTTTAGACAGTGTGGATATCTCTTTAAGGTAGGGGAAAAAAAAAGCGGCGGCTGCAAAAAGCTTTGCCCTGGGGCACTTCGGCGAGTTGACTTAAGGTGCTGGGCCGGTGGGGGCTAGGATTAAGTCCAAATTACTCCTTAAACAAGGCAAGTCTGCCAGAACACCTGTCCCCAATCAGGGCAGAGTGTCCCGAGTGCCTCAGATAAGCTCCAGGTGTTTGGAATTTGGAGTTTGGAGTTTGGAATTTCTTCCATGATGAGCCGAGCTGAGTCCCACCCTCACTTCCGGCCTGCACAGTTGTCGTCTATTTATCTCTCTGTCCGAGTCTGACTAACCTGATATGAAGTTATCCAGAGAGCTGTGCCCAAATATTTCTGAGTTCGTTGACTTGAAGATCAGTTCGGAGGCTTATTTTATTGTTGATTTGAGAGAAGATAGGAGGAGAGGCAGAAAGTCACCTTTTCACTCCGCCATCTTGGCTCTGCCCCCCCCATCAATTCTTACAAAAAATAATATTCTATCACAATCAATATCCCAATTTATGTAGCCATTTCCCATTTGATGAACATCCCCTCAATTTCCAACTTTTTTGCCCTGAGAAGGGAGCTGTTGTAAATATTTTTTTTGTATATATAGCTCTTTCCTTTTTAAAAAAATCTCTTTTGGGATTCAAACCTAGTATTGTTATTGTTAGGTCAAAGGATATACATGAATTTGTAGACCCTTGTGAATATATCATTATCTTTCCATTGTCATGGTTCTTATTTTTTTTATAAATTTATCTCAGTTACTTTTATGTTTGAGAAATAAGGTCTTGTCAGAGAAACTTGCTTCAAAATTCATTTTACAATTCCTATTATTAATTGTATTTCCCTCCCCATTTATCTCCTTTCACCCTGTTCTTTTTCAAAAGTATTTTGCTAATGATCACTCCCTTCTCTAATCCTCTCTTATCACCCTTTCCTTTTCCCATATCCTATTTCCCTCCTACTTTCCTTCTGGTTAAGATAGACTTCTATACCTATATAGAATGTGTATGATAATTCCTCTCTGAGACAATTCTAAGGAGAGTAAGGTTCACTGATTCTCTCTCTTCCCCTCCATTGTAAAATGTGTTTCTTGTCTCTTTTTATAGCAAATAATTTAAACCATTGTATTTCTCCCTTCCCCTTTCTTCCAATACATTTCTTTCTTACCTCCTAATTTCATCTTTTAGATATTATCCCTTCATATTCAACTCACACCTGTGCCCTCTTTCTGTATACACTCCTTCAAACTACCATAATAATGAGAAAGTTCTAATGAGTTGCAATATTATCCTCCCATGTAGGAATGTAAACAGATAAACTTTTTTAAGTTCCTTATTATATCACTTTCCTGATTATCTCCTAATGCTTCTCCTGAGTCCTGTATTTGACAATCAAATTTTGCATTCAGCTGTTGTCTTTTCATCATGAATGCTTGAAAATTCTGTTTCACTGAATGACCACCTTTGCCTTTGAAGGATTATACTTAGTTTTGCTAGATAGGTAATTCTTAGTTGAAATCCTAGTTCCATTGCTCTCTGGAATATCATATTCCAAGGCCCCCAGTCTTTTTCATGTAGAAGCTGCTAATTCTTGAGTTATCCTGACTGTGGTTCCACTAGAGTTGAACTATTTCTTTCTAGATGCTATTTTAGTCTTGATCTGCACGTTCCAGAATTTGATTAATATTCCTGGGAATTTTTATTTTGGGATCTCTTTCTGGAGGTGATTGGTGGATTCTTTCAATTTCTATTTTACCCTCTGGTACTAAAATGTCAAGATAATTTTCCTTGATAATTTCTTGAAAAATGATATCCAGGCTCTTTTTTTGATCACTTCTTTCAAGTCAACCAATGATTTTTAAATTATTATTTTATTTATTTTCATTTATTTTTATTTATTGCAGTTATTTTCCAAGACCTTCTATAGACGTGACCACAAGCCTTCTTTTTTGTCCTGATACTGTTATGAGTACGCTCCCCTCATGATACCTATAAGATAAAGTGTGTTAAAAGAACAGAGACTTTCTTCAATAGTTGCCATCTCTACCAATGCCCATGCCCACTCTTGGTTCACTGGTTTCTCCACGGTCCTCTCATCCTACTGATAAACCTTTTCTTCTGATCTTCCAAGTATTTTTTAGTGTCTTTGGGTTTAGATGGCTAGAAACTGGCAGTGTTGCTGCTGATTCACAGGTCCTTCTTTTCTGATGCTGGGGCCAGGGCTGCAGTGGCACAATCTGCACTGGGATTGCATGCTGGACTCACATCCTGTTGCCTGAAATCTTTTCTGTTGACCTTCCAAGTCATCTTTGGTGCTTCTGTACTGAAAGGTTTGAAAATCATCAGTACCTGGTGCTGAATCAGAGGTTACTAGACCAGTACTTGCTTTGAGAAAGTAAGAAAGTAAAGAAAGGAAGAAAGGAAGGAAGGAAACAAGAAAGGAAGCAAGGAAGGAAGGAAGAATTGCTGATTTCAATCAGAACCAGATGAATTTACAAGTGAATTCTACCAAACATTTAAAGATCAACCAATTCCAATAAATATTTAGAATAATAGGCACAGAAATTCTACCAACCTCCTTTTATGAATTAAATATGGTACTGATACGTAAGCCAAAAAGAGCAAAAAGAAAGAAAGGAAATTATAAACTAATTTAATTAATGAATGTGGATACAAAATATTTTAAAAAAATACAAGCTGGGACTCTACAATAATATATCACAAAGATTATACACAATGATCAAGTAGAATTTATGAGGAGTGCAGGGATGGTTTAACATAAGGAAAACTTAACATAATTGATTTTTTCAGTAACAAAAGTAACAAAAATTATATGATCATATAAATAGATACAGAAAAACTTTTGACAAATTACAACAGTAAATACTATTTTAAAAAACACTGGAAAGCATAGGTATAAATGGATTTTTCCTTAAAATTATAAAGAGCATCCACATAAAATCATGAGCAAGCATTATTCACAAAGGGGCTAAAATATGTGGCTTCCCAATAAGTTCAGGAATGAAACAAGAATATGTACTATTTTCAATATTAGTCAATATTGTAATAGAAATGCAACAATAGCAATAAGAGAAGAAAAAGAAATTGAAGGAATTGGAATGGACAATTAGGTAATAAAACTATAAAATTTTGCAGACAATATGATGATATACTCAGAAAATTCTAGAGATTCAACTAAAAGTTATCTAAGCAATTAATAATCTTATCAAAGTAACATCATATTAAATAAATCCTCATAAATCATCAATATTTCTGTATATCATCACCAAAAAGTTAAAAGAAAAGATAGCAAGATATATATCATTTTAAAAATAATCATGCAATATACCTGCCATGATAAACCCAAGAACTATAAGAATGTAATGATAAAACATTTTTATAACAAATAAACTCAGATTGAAATAATTGGAGAAATATTAATTGCTCATGGGTATGCAAAACCAATGTAATAAAATGACAATTCTACCTAAATTTATCTACTTATTCAATGAACTCCAATTAAATGACCCCCCCAAAAAATTACTGAGTCTAGAAAAAAAACAATAATAAATTTTGTGTAGAAAAGGAAAAGGTGAATTTCAGAGGAATTAATAAAAAAATTAGTAGTAGCAGATTTTAAATTATATTATACAGGGCAAAAATTATCAAATCTGCCTGCTATTGGTTAAGAAATATAAAGTATATCAGTGGAACACAGTACACATAAAACATACAATAACAAATGGTTATAGTAAAGTTGGGTTTGACAAATGTAAAAATTTATATTTTGCAGAGAAGAGTACATTATTTGGTAAAAAAAAAAATGGACAACTGGAAAGCAGTCTGGCAGAAATTTGGTATAGAGCAATATCTTATACCATTTACCAAAATACAGTCAAAATGGATGCATGATTTACATATAAAGGAAGATGTCATAATACAATTATGAAAACATGGACCATATTAACCATCAGATTTATGAATACAAGGAGAATTTATTAATAAAGTGAAAGAGGACAAAATTAGAAGTAAAATAAATAATATGATTAAATTAAATTAAAAATATTTGTACAAATAAAACCAATGTAACCAAGATTAGAAGGAAAACAGAAAATAAAAAATTGGGGAGAAAATATTATAAACTTTCTTGGATAAATGACTCATGTTTCAAATATAAAGAGAATTTTACCACATTTATAAGAATGCCATTTTTCAGTTGATAAGTGGTCAAAGGATGTGACCAGACAAGTATTTTTTTTTTATGAAGAAGTAAAAAATATATAAAATGTTATAAATCATTATTGGATGGATAAATGTAATTTAAAAGAGTTTTAGGATACCATTTCATACCTATCAGACTAACATGATAAGGGGATAGTGAAATGTTGGAGGGGATGTGGAAAAACATTAATTAATGTTAATTAATTAATACATCTTAATTAATACATTAATACATTTTTGTATTATTAATGTAGTATTAATACATCTTTGTGTATTTCTACATTGGTGGAACTGTGAATTGATCCAACCACTTTGGAGAGCATTCTGGATTTATATCCAAAAAGTTATACATCTGTATATACCTTTTGGTCCAGCAATACCACTATTTAGTATGTTTCCTAAGATATTCAGGGAAAAAGGAAAACTGATTTTTATTGTGGTGGCAAAGAATTAGAAACTTAGATGATGCACATTATTTGAGGAATAGTAAAACAAGTTGTGGTATATGAATGTGATGGAATACAAGTTTGCTGTAAGAAATGATAAACTTGATTTCAGAAAAAAGCATGGAAAGACTTCCATGGAATAATGAAAAGTGAGCAGAACCAAACAGAACACTGTAGATAATTACAGCACTATTTTTTTCTAAGAATGATTGTGAACAATTATTTTGAGCACTATAAACTCTTAAATCAATTATGAAGGATCTATGAAAGTAGATGTCATCTAACTCCTAAGAAAGAACTGATAAACAGACGTATGCATAGTTTGGTTTTTATGTATATTTATATACCCCTCAAATGAGGACCGGGGGGAAAGGGAAGAAGACAGTTCAGAACTTAAAATGTAAAAAAAAAAAAATCAATTTTCAATTTTAAAAAGAAAAAAGGCTTAGTGGTCTTCAAATGCAATAACCTAACTTTGTTTAATTAAATTTTATTTTATAATTTAAAATAGTTTTATCTTTTCTCCCTTTCTCCCTGCAAAAAACAAACAAACCCATGTGTCAAGCAAAACAAATTTCCACAATGGCCAACTTTGCAAATATGTGAGTCACTCAGCATACATAGTCCTTCATTTCCCTGTCAAGAGACAAGTAGCATTCCTTAGGACATCCGGAATCAGAGTAGATTAGAATTTCAAAATTGTTTATTTTGTTGGGGTATGTGTGTTTATGTATACATATCTATGTATTTATCTATCTATCTATCTAAATTTTCTCCTTGTTCTTTTCACTTCACTTTGCACTGGTTCATATAAATAACCTGTATTTTTCTGAAACTATGAAGTAGTTACACCCTTTATTTGTTTAGCTAATTCACTTGTTAGGAATCTCCTAATTTATTATTATTTTTTTTGCTATCTCCAAAGGAGTTGGTATAAATATTTTTATATGTATGGTACCTTTTCTTCTTTTTTTTTGATCTCTGTGGGGTATGAGCCTCAAATGGTATTATTGGTTTAAAAAGAATACACAGTTTAATAGTTTAGGGAAAATAGTTTCAAATTGCTTTCTAGAATGACTCTTATTTTATAGATAAGATTCAAAGGTCCAACAAGGCCAATAATTTACAGATAATTAAGATATACAGATAGTAAGCAGCAGAGACAGGGTTTGACTCTCAAGTCTTTTCACAATACTCTACTATGTAGTGGTAAAAGATACAATTTACTAAATGGTGGGTTATGATAAAAAAAAACACTTCATATATGCACAAGAGTTTACAACTTTTTAATTCAAATTTTGTTTTTACATCTGCATTCTTTCCTTCCCTGTTTCACTTTCCTCTTATTTAGAAAGCAATAAAAATAAAATTCCCTTGAACAAAACAAATCCCCTCCCTGATCTTGTCAAAATCTGATTTTAAATTGTCAGTCCATTACCATTCTATCCAGAAATGGATATAATTCATCATGATTCCTCTGATATTATGTTCAGTAATGGTGGTGTTTCGTTCCTGTCTTTAAAAATTGTTTGTTTAAATCATTCTCCTAGTTCTGCTCATTTCATTTTGTATCAGCTCATAAAAGTCTTTCCTTTGTTTCTTACAACACAATGGTATTCCATCATATTCACATACCATAACTTATCTAGCCATTCCCTGATTAATGGGCACTCCTTCAGTTTCTGAGAAACAATGTTAAAATGGACTGAAAGCATAGATAGCTATCAATGCTTTTTAGGCTACTCATATTTTGATAATTTGATAATTTAGCTTTGATCTTATTTATGTGGTTACTTCCATCATTTATCTAAATCTTAATTTGTGCATGTTTTTATTCTATATGATTTTATCTATGTCTTTCCCTAAGAACCCTACAAAAATGCTGCCCGATATATTAAAGAGCATTTTTGTTGTTGTTGTTGTTTAATGTCTCATGGATACCAGTGTAAAACATAGGTATATCCACCTAGTACCCTTTATTCTTGGAACTTGGAAAGATCTTCTATCTTTTCTGGTCATATAGGTCTTCTATGGTATTTTTTAAAGTTGCATGTATTAGAAGTCATCCTTGATAATATTCTGCAGTCTACTTATATTCTCCATCCATTTTCCCTGACATTTTGATTCTTATGAGAGTGTGGTTTCCAGAACTGCAATCACTAGCATTATCAAGATGTGGTCACTAAAAACAGTAGTGGTGAGCAGTTTGTGACCACTAAAAGTGCCATCTAATTTTAAAAAATGCAACCCAGTTGGTTTCTTCCATCAAGCTAATTATGGTCACAGTTCATTGTCCACATGAAATTGATGTTCAAAATACTGAGGGTCTAATTCAGTGGGCTCTCTCACCAACCTCATGTCATAATCTAGGTGATAAGTGATTTTCATATTTACTTTTTGCAAAGTGGGTAGCTAGGCTGATCTAGGCTGAACTAAGTTTCCCAATAAGGAGGCATAGGAACATTCCAATGTAATCAGCACAATGCTGTAATTCATAAATAACATCTAAAGAAACTGTATTGGAAGGATTTTACTATGGAGAAAGTTCTTATTAGGAGCATATATGTAGAGTTTAAAGGAGTCTTAACATCTTTTAGTCTACCTTTTCATCTTTTTGCTATTGTTGTTTATCCTTCATTCTCGAAGAGTACCATGACATTAAGAAGGTGATACCATAACATGCAAGTGAATTGGATTTGAGGGAGGGCTGTGTTAGGTTACCAGCCTCATTCTCTCCTCCAGAGCTATCTGGATCCAGTGGCAAGATACACATCAGGATGATTCCAAATGGCCCCAGATGCAGTGGGAGATCTTGATCTTTCTCATCTTACAGATAAGACAAATGAGGCTAAAAGCCACAAGCAGTATAAGTCATAGTGGTCATATGTATCAGAGAAGGAATTTGAACCCAGGTTCAACCATCTGACTTCAAACCCCACATGATTCCCTTTATATATGGTTCCACTCTCTCTGCTAAGGCAACACTGGTGAGTGAGTCTAGCAAATGCATTAGGGATTCCAGTGTCATGTAATATCTTCCTCTCTGAGATCAAGCATTCAACTTTCAATCTCTAAGTTAGCAAAACTATCAAGGGGTATTAGAGTCACTCCCAATTGGGTCAGAGGAGAACTTAATGGATGGCAAAATCATCATTCTGGATATTAAGATTCTGGAACATATCATAACTGTTTTGTTTTCTAGAACCCTCAAAATAATTGCCCTTCCAGTATCTGTCTCTATTTGTAGACAAACACTTCTCATCCCTCCTTGCTCACTTATAATTTTACATCTGCAACTCACATTTCTCTTATTTACCCCAAAATCCGGTGATGTGGTGATGTTATTGTCCTTATTTTATAGATGAAGAAATGAAGTCATCCTTCCTCAGTGTCACCATCTCCTAGAAACCTCTATGTTCAGTGCTTTCTGGGTATGAATCCTGGGTTCAGAGCATTTAAGCAAGTAAAGGGGTTTTGCTCCTTTTAGCACTTTTGTTGCATGTACCTACTATAAAATTGAGGCCAATGGAGATGAAACTTTCATCATAGGCTCTCTCCCCATCAACCTCCAGTTTGTTAGAGGAGTCCCAAGGCATAGGGTAACTCTGTGAGTCAAGAAGAGAAAACCCATCAGAGAAAGGACCACAAGGGTAAAGACATTTCTAGGGTATGCAAGCTGCTGGGACATCTTATGTTACGTAGGTTCAAAAATTACTTCCATAAGATCAATATAGGAGAAGCATGGCAAGGCAGCTTAGGAAAAATATCTATGAACGAGAGTGAGAAATTTTATGCTGTAATAAGTTCACCTACAATTAACTAAATATAGTTTAATTAGCAGCCAACTATTAAATCCAAACTTGGATTTCATTTTGAACTATGAAATAGTATAAATGCCTCAAAATAAAAGCATGAAGGTAAAATATTTAAAATAAGTTATTCCCCCCCACACACACTATGAATATATGATTTTGGAAAGTACCACTTTAGTAAAATAGCTTAAGTAGAAGATAAGTAGATAAGCAAAATGAAAATTCCTTGAGGAGAGGGATTTTTTTTTTATCTTTGCACAGTTCCTGATATATTCTTGGTGCTCAATAAATGAATGTTGATAGCTTGTGAAGTGTCCTGACATTCACAAAGAAATCTGATAGAGAATATATTTCACATAGCACAATTAGCTCAAATTTCAGTATCAGTCTGAGAATCATGAAGTACATGACAGTATCAGTCTTTAAATCACTTAGTGTAAAAGGCACAGTTGGGGGCAGAAAGATGAACAAAACATAGGTCTTTTCCACAAATTTTATAAGGATTATTTTATAAGGATTACACAAATAATAATAATATTGAATATGATGGCCTTGGAGGTAAAGTCCTTTCTTGTAGTTCTAAATATAGAATCATATAATAGAATAGAATATAATCAAATAATAATAAATATATAATCATTTATATCACACTTTTAATATTTGCAAAGGAGGAGCCAAGCATATAACTCCTTACAAAATAGATTTGATGAAATAGAAAAAGCATATAATTCCCTAGAAAATAAATTTGAAAAAGAAAGGAACTCGTTGAAAAACAGAATTTGTGAAATAGGAAAAAATAATTCCAGTGAATAAAACAACTCATTTAAAAGTTCAATTGGCCAAATGTAAAAGAAGATAAAAAAGCTAACTGAAGAAAATAATTCACTAAAAATTAAAATTGAAAAAATGGAAGGGAATGACTCAATAAGATATCAAAAATCAGCCAAAGAAAACAACAACAAAAAAAAGGAAAAATAAGAGAAAATGAAAAATACCTCACTGAAAAAAAAAAAACTGATCTGGAAAATAAATTCAGGACAGACAATTTAAGAAGAATTGTGCTTCCTGCAAACCATGATGACAAAAAGACCCTAGACATTATTTTTCAGGAAATCATCAAGGAAAACTGCCCTGATGTCCTAGAACCAAAATATAAAATAGCCATTGAATGAATCCACCAATCACCTGAAAGAGACATAAAATAAAAACTCCAAAGGAATATCTTAGCTAAATTTCAGAATTATCAGATTAAGGAGAAAATATTGAAAGTATACAGAAAGAAACAATTCAAATATTGAGGAGCCACAATCAGGATTACTCATGACCTAACAGTTTTCACTTTAAAGGATTGAAGAACCAGGAATGTGATAATCAAAAAGCAAAGCAATTTGGATTGTAGCCAAGAATTAACTATCCAGTCAAATTAAGCATTCTCTTTATGGTACCATTTGAAAAAGGGTACCATAGATAATGAAGTAACATCAATACTGAGCATATATGGACCAATTGGTATAGCATCAAAATTCCTAGAGGTGAAGTTAAGAGAGCTGTAAGAAAAATTAAGACAGCAAAACAATACTAATAGGGGATCTCAATCTTGCTTTCTCAGAACTAGATAAATCAAATCACAAAATGAATAAAAAAGAAGTTAAGAACGTGAATAGAATTTTATTAAAGTTAGGTGAAAAAGATCTTTGAAGAAAATTGAATAGAGACAGACAGGAGTACACTTTTTTCTCAAGTACTATATGGAAACTATAAAATAATTGACCATGTATTAGGACATAAAAACCTCAAAATCAAATGCAGAGAGGCAGAAATTGCAAATGCATCTTTTTCAGATCATGATGGAATAAAAACTACACGTAATAAAGGTCCAGAGAAAAAGAGATGAAAAATTAACTGGAAACTAAATCTGATCCCAGAGAATTAGTAGGTGAAACAACAAATCATAGACACAACTGAATTTCATCAAAGAGAATTGAATTACAGTAATGAGACAACATATCAAAATTTATGGGATGCAGCCAAAGCAATTCTTAGGGGGAAGTTTTATATCCCTGTTTGCTTACTTGCATAAAACAGAGAAAGAGAAGATCAATGAAACTGGCATGCAATTAAAAACTCTAGAAAAAAGAACAAATTAAATACTACCAATTAAATACCAAATTTTAAATTCTGAAAATAAAAGGGGAGGTTAACAAAATTGAAAGCAAAAAAGCTATTGAACTAATAAACAAAACTGAATTGATTTTATGAAAAAACTAACAAAATAGATAAACTTTTAGTTAATTTGATTTTAAAAAGAAGAAAATCAAATTGCTAGTTTCAAAAATGAAAAGGGTGAACATTCCACTAATGAAGAGGAAATTCGAGCCAAAGTTGGCACTATTTTGCCCAACTGTATGACAATAAATCTGAAAATTTAAGTGAAATGGATGAATACTTACCAAAAACATAGATTGCCCAGATTAACAGAGAAAGAAATAAATTACTTAAATAGTCCCATTTTAGAAAAAGAAATTTAACAAGCTATTAATCAATTCCCTAAGAAAAAAAATCTCAAGGGCCAGATAGATTTATATGTGAGTTCTACCAAACATTTAAATAATTCCAATACTATGGAAAGTATTTGGAAAAACAGGGAAAGAAGAAACCCTAACAAATTCCTTTTATGACACAGACATGGTGCTGATACTTAAACCAGATAGGCTCCAAGACAGAAAGAAAATTTTAGACCAATTTCCTAATGAATATTGATGCAAAAATCTTAAATAAAATACTAGCAAAGAGATTACCAGAAGTTATATTCAGGATAATACACCATGCTCAAGTAGGATTTATACCAGGAATGCAGGGCTGGTTCATTATCAGGAAAACTATTAGTATAACTGACTATATTAATAACCAAACTAACAAAAATCATATGATTATCTCAATAGATGCAGCAAAAGCATCTGACAAAATCCAACACCCATTGCTATTAAAAAATCACTATCCAGCTGAAGATAAGACTAAAAAAAATTCAGGAAGTTTCAAAAAGGGTGAAAAGGGGGTTCAACCCAGGTCAGATAGACTTTGGGAAAGCTAGTGAGAATTAGCACAGCAATTAAGACCCTTAGTCTTGGCTCAGTAAAGGAGCAAATTAGGGGCCAGCTTCTAATCTCAGCTCAGAAGGCAAACTCTGGGAAAGCAGGCTATTTCCTGGAAAAAATAGGCAAACCTACCCACTTCAAACACAAGGAACCCTTGTGCTCAAAGCCAAGGCTAAGATCTACACAGGAAGCTTGGTACAGGACCCCCTTTACCACAGGTCCAGAGCTCCACCCAGTAAGAAAGAGTAAATACCAAAAAAAAAAAAAAAAGGAAAGAAAATGACCAAGAAACAGAAAAGAACCTTGATTAAAGAAAGCTACAATGGTGAAAGGGCAGAACAAAACACAAACTCAGAAGAGGACAAAATGTCCACAGAAGAAATCTCTAAGAGTGAGATAAATTGGTCTCTAATCCAAAGAGACTCCTTGGAAATCCTCATTAAAAAACTTCAAAAGGCAAATAAGAAGAGGTAGAAGAAAAAATAAGAAAAGAAATGAGAGGTATGCATGAAAGAGTCAACAGTTTGGAAAAGGAAAGAAAAAAGATAGTCTGAAGAAAACAATTCCTTAAACAATAGAATAAATCCAATGGAAAAAGAGATACAAAAGATAACTAAAGAAAATCACACATTAAAAACTAGAACAGGACAAATGGAAGCTAATGACTTTATGGGACGTAAGAAACAGTCAAACAAACTAAAAGAAATGAAAAAAATGGAAGAAAATGTAAAATATCTCATTGGCAAAACAGTTGACCTAGAAAATGGATCTAGAAAAGACAATTTAAATATTATTGGTCTACCTGAAGACCATGGATAGCATTCTACAAGAGGTCATTAAGGAAAACTGCTCCAATATTCTAAAACAAGGGGGTAAACACTCAATGAAATTATTCATCAATCTCCTCTGGAAAGAGATCCCACAAGGAAAACTCCCCAGGAATATTGTAAAATTCCAAAAACCATAACCTCAAGGAAAAAATACTGTAGCCCCCAGACAAAAATAATTTAAATATCAAGGAGCAACAGACAAGATTACCCAGAACCTGGCGGCTTCTACAATAAAGGATCAGAGAACCTAGAATACCATATTACAGAAAGGCAAAGGACCTGGGGTTACAACCAAGAAATTAACTACCTTGCTAGACTCAGCATCATCTTTCAGGGGAGGAGATGGAGCTTCAATGAAGTAAAAGACTTTCAATCATTTCTAATGAAAAAGCCAGAAATAAGCAGAAAATTCAATGTACAAACACAGGGCACAAGAGAACCATGAAAAGGAAAAGGAAAATATATATTTAAAACTTAAACAATTTATACTCCTAGATGTGAAAACAATATTTGTAAATCTTGTGAACTGTATCCGTTATTGGGGCAGAGAGAGCAGGGCATCACATGGGCTGAGGCTGTGGTTGTGAATGATCCCTAATGTGATGATATCAAAGAAAAAGACATTAAGGGATGGGACTATACAGGAAGGAGAGGAAAGGGAAGTTATAATGGGATAATTAATTCACATGAAGAGTTGCAAAAGACCTGTTATAATGGAGGGGAAAAAGGGAAGGGGACAACATTGTCTGAAGGTTAATCTTATCAGTCTGGGCTCTAAGAAGGAATAAATCACTTAGTTGGGTATAGAAAGTTATCTAACTTTATAAGGAAATAGGAGGAGAAAGACTAAAAGAAAAGGGAGGGACAGGTTTGAAGGGGGGGCAGAAACACCAGTGAAAAAGTAAGAGAAGTGGGAAAGGGTTGATAGAAGATAAGGTAGTGAATGGAGTAGGTTAAAATTATTAATAAAAGAAGGGGAAGGAGCTATAGGAGATAAATGGAGTGGGTTTAAAAAAAAACACATGACTAAGAACAGGGTGGAAAGAGAGAACAAAAGTATATATGGAGAGAAAATAGGATGGAGAGAAATACAAAGCAGGTAATCATAACTGTGAATGTGAACAGGATGAACTTTCTCATAAAATGGAAACAAAAAGCAGAGTGTATTAAAAACAGAATTTTACAATATATTATTTACAAGAAACACATTTGACACAAAGAGACAAACAGAGTAAATGCAAAAGGCTGAAACAGAATTTATTATGCTTCAGATAAAGTCAAAAAAAGCAGGGGTAGTAATTCTGATCTTAGATTAACAAAAGTAAAAATAGACCTTATTAAAAGAGATAGGGAAGAAAAGTATATTTTGATGAAGGGTACCATAAGTAGTGAATTAATAAAGATACTAAATGTGTATGCACCAAGAGGCAGTCCAAGATAATTTCTAGAGATTTTAAGCCAGTTACAATTACAAAACTATTCTAGTGGGGGACATCAGTGTTTTCCGTTCATAATCGGACAAATATAAACACAAAATAAGTAAGAAAGAAACTAAGGAAATTAATAAGATTTTTAAAAATCTAGATATATTGAAGAGGCAGAAAGAAATACAACTTTTTTCTCAGCAGTACATGGCACCTACCCAAAAACTGACCATGTATTAGGGCATAAAAAATTCACAATCAGATGCAAAAAAGCAGAAATAATAAATGCTTCTTTTTCAGAGTACAATGCAATAAATATATATATTCAATAAAGGGCCAAGGAAAAATAAACTAAAAACCAACTGGAAATTAATTAATCTAATTCTAAAGAATGAGTAGGTGAAACAACAAATCACAGAATCTATAACTTCATCCAAGAAAATGACAATAATAAGACAACATATCAAAACCTAAAGTGAAGGCAGTTCTTAGGGGGAATTTTATATCTCTTAATAGTTACATAAATAGAATAGAGAAAGGGGAAATCAATGAATTGGGCATGCAACTAAAAAAGCTAGAAAAAAAGGAAAGTAAAAATCCTCAATTAAATATCAAATTAGACATTTTGAAACAAAGTAGAGATTAATAAAATAGAAACTAAGAAAACTTTTGAACTACTAACAAAACTAAGAGTTGCTTTTATGAAAAAAAAAATCAAAGAGTATGCTTAGATTTATTTGATAAGAAAAAAGGAAAGAAAAAAACCCCAAAATCACCAATATCAAAAATGAAATGAAATTGACCTCAGTGAAAAATAAATGAAAGCAATAATTAGCAGTTATTTTGCTCACCTTAATGGCAGCAAGTGTGACAATCTAACTGAAATGGATAAATAATTGTAAAAATATAAATTACCCAGGTTAGCAGAGGAGAAAAAAATTGCAGACTAATCTCCCTAATGAATGATGAAAAAAAATTAAATAAAATATAAGCAAACAGATTTCATCAATTTATCAGGAGGATAATATACTTTGACCAAGTGGGATTCATCGACAAATGTAGGGCTGGTTCAATGTCAAGAAAACTATTATCATAATCAACCATATCAAAACCAAAACTAATAGAAATCATATGCTAATCTCAATAGATGCCAAAAAAAGCTTTTGACAAAATAAAGCAATGAGTCCTATTAAAAACTCTAAAGAGCATAAGGATAAAAGGAACTTTCCTTAAAATAATAAGCAGTATCTATCTAAAATCTATAGCAAGCAATATTTGTAATGGAGAGAAGCTGGACACATTCCCAATAAATTTGGGTGAAACAAGGATGCCACTATTATTCAACATTGAACTAGAAATCTGGCATTAGCAATAAAAAAAGAAAAAGAAATTAAAAGAAACAGAATAAGCAATGAGGAAATAAAACTATCACTCTTTGCAGATTTTATGATGATGTACTTAGAGAATCCTAAAAAATCATCCAAAAATCTACTGGAAACAATTCACAGTTTTACCAAAGTTGTAGGATATAAAATAAACCCACAGAAATCATCAGCATTTCTACATATTACTGACAAAGCCCATTATCAAGAGATAGAGAAATTCCACTTAAAATTACTGTAGACAAAATAAAACATTTGGGGGGGTCTATCTGCCAAGACAAACCCAAGAATTATTATGTGAACATAATTACAAGACTCTTCTCACAAAAATAAAATCAGATCAAAATAATTGGGAAAATAGTAATTGTTCATGGCTAGGTTGAATTAACATAATAAAAACGAAAATTCTGCCTAAATTGGCATACTATCTAGTGCCTTACCAATCAAACTGCCAAAAAATTATTTTATAGAGTTAGAAAAAAGAATAACAAAATTCAACTGGAAGAAACAAAAGGTCAAGAATATCAAAGGAATTAATGAAAAAAAATTACAAAGGATGGTGGCTTAGCAGTTCCAAACCTAAAATTATATTATAAAGCAGCAGTCATCAAAACTATTTGGTATTGGCTAAGAAATAGAGTGTTAAATCAGTGGATTAAATTAGATACATACAACACAATAATCAAATCTAGTATTTGGTAAATCTTCAAACTCTAGCTTCTGGAATAAGAACTCACTATTTGACAAAAATTGCTGGGATATCTGGAAAATGATATGTAAGTAACTTAGCATAGATATACATCTCACACCCCATAGCAAGGTAAAAATGGATACATAATTTTGGCATAAAGGATCATACCATAAATAAATTAAGAGAATAAGAGATAATTTACCTATCAGATCTTTGGAGAAGGGAGGCATTTATGATGAAAAAAGAACTAGCGAAGAACATTATGCAAGACAAAATGAACAGCTCTAATTACATTAAATTAAAACGTTTTGCACAAACAAAACCAACAGAAACAAGATTAAAAGGGAAAAATTTAGTTAGTATTTCTGATAAAAGTTTCATTTCTAACATATATAAAGAACTGTGTCAAATTTATAAGAATACAATTTACCAATTCTCCAACTGACAAATGGTCAAAGGATATGAACAATTTTCTGATGAGAAAATTAAAGGCATTTATAATTATATTAAAAATGTTCTACTATTGATTGTAGAAATGCAAATTCAGAAAACTCTGAGGTACCACCTCACATCTCTCAGATTGGCTAAGATGACAGGAAAAGATAATGACGAATTTTGGAGGGGATGTGGAAAAAAACTGGGACACTAATGCATTGCTGATGGAATTGTGAAATGATCCAACCATTCTGGAGAGCAATCTGGAACTATGCCCAAAGGTCTATAAAACTGTGTATACCCTTTGATCCAACAGTGCCATTACTGGGTATCTATCCCAAAGAAATAATAAAGAGGGGGAAAGGACCCACATGTGCAAAAATGTTTGTAGCAGCTCTTTTTGTGGCAGCAAACAATTGGAAAAGCAGTGGATATATATCATTTGTGATACATGAAGGTAATGGAATATTATTGTTCTAAAAAAATGATGAACAAGCTGTTTACAGAAAGATCTAGAAAGAGTTACATGAACTGATACTGAGCAAAACAAGTAGAACCAGGAATACATTGTACATAGCAACAGCAAGAATGTGCAATGATCAACTATGAAAGGCTCAGTTCTTCTCAGTGGTTCAGTGATCTAAAGCAGTTTCAATAGATTTTGGACAGAAATGTCATCTGCATCCAGAAGAACCAAAGAGACTGAATGTAAATCAACACATGCTATGTTCACTTCTTTTTTGTTTTGTAATTTCTCCCATGGTTTTCCCTTTTGCTCCAATTTTTCTCTTCCAACATTATTCATGAAGCAATGTGTATTAAAAATAAGTAAACTTACTACAACAACAAAAGAAAACTCATGAAATCATAGGAGGGAAAAGTAGAAACAGAAAAAAAAAATATATATACCAATCCCCAACTAAGAGATCCTACAAGGAAAATAAATGAAAAATAGCATTGATGTATTTCAAAACTCAGATCAAAGAGAAAATTTTACAAGCAACAACAAAAAAGCAAATCAAATATGCTGGAGCTACAATAAAAACTGCACAGAATTTATAAGCAGCTATAATAAAAAATGCAGATTCTGGGTTAGTACACATCAACAATCAAAAGATGAGGATTGTGGTGAAAATACTTTGTTTAGCATATTTTTAATTTTCCCAGATGTTGTACTGAGAACATGGTAATTTTTTTCTCTGCATCTCTTTTTCTATTTTGTCTTTTCTTATTTTCATTTAAGTTTTAAATAAATACAGGAAAAAAGCAAAAAGGTAAGATAAAAGTCTATGCCCATATACAGGCATCAGTGATGCAAAACATTAAACTGAAACAGGTAGGATTTCATAAATCTTATAGCTGATAATAATTTTAGTTACAAAGAAAGAGGCATAAGGAGAACAGGATATTTGTTGATTTTTAAATGATAAATATTTGACTCATAACATAATGCAGATTTAATCACTCTATGAGCAAATTATCTTCCTTGCATAAGTTAAAATTATATATTCTGTGATAGATGCAATTAAGTGCATAATTTTGTGCACTGATCTGAGTTATCAAAATTAGGCAAGGCATAAAAAATGATGCTCACCTCTTCTAAAATCATGAAGGGGAATAAATTTGAAGAGCAAGACTTATGAATCTCAAAATACTAATTTTGTAATAACATACTAATTTTAGAATTTCAGAATACTACAAAACCTCCTTAGTGGGTAATCAGAGAAAAGTGTACCCATCTACACCAGAAACAAAAAGTGAATGACAAATCTTTGGATTAGATCTTGGCATGACATAGACAATCAGTACATCAAGTTAGCTTATCAGTCTATAACAATGAGGACTCACATTTGTATGGTGCTTTAGAAATTATAAAACTTTTTTTTTTGGCAAAATACATATAAGGTACGTAGTTCAAGCATTATCATTCCTAATTTATAAATGTTGAAACAAAAATTCTAAGAAATGAAATGACTTCCCTATGCAAATATTTTTGAAACACAAATCAATATATAATCATTAAATAGTTTGTGTGTGCAGGCATTGGGGAAGTGACAAAAACTGGTTTCTTCTCTCAAATACTATGTTGCAAAAGAAAAAAAAAAACAAAAATAAAAACAGATACAAAACATAAAGTAAATAAATCCCAATGTATGTGTAGGTATGCAGCAGGGGAAGAGGGGTAAAGACCACTAGCAGCTCGGAAGAATACATCATTATAGCCCTTTTCACTATTATATCAAAATACATACATTTGTCCTTATGAAAATAAAAGAGGATTATATGTCAACTGTAAATCTTAGTGAAGCTTTTGCACATATAAATTAAAGTTAATGAGGCAGTTGCAAAACTGTCCTTTTTGAAATTCTTTTTACTTTTCTGTGCCTTTTGGGGAGTATCCCATCCATATGCTTAGTAGCTCGTGTACATACATAAATATATTTGATAGCATCCCATTCATATGCCTAGCAGTAGTTGTAGTAACAGTAGTAACAGTAGTAGTAGTAGTAGTAGTAGTATGTGTGCATGTATGTATATATGTATCTATATATAGATGTATATATATAGATATATGTATAGATATATACATATATATGTATATATCTGTCTATATGTATATCTGTTTCAATCTCATGTCCAGTGAGGCTTCATATTTTGAAGGACTTTAAAAAAACTAATGAGAAGAATTCTTAGTTTATTTTAGAGGACACAGTAATCTGAGATACTTGAAGTAGCAGCTGGAATTTGGAAGTACAAACTAAAAGCATGAACTAAGATCTTAGCTGTTGAGAGAGGGGGATATAGACATATCTACATCTACATAGCTCCACTAGATTTCATTATTATCTCTAAGCTGATACAGGCATAAAGTAAGATTGTAGGTATTGAGGGGATATGTGTATGTGTATATATATATATATATACACACATAGATACATATATTTGTGTGTGTGTGTGAGAGAGAGAGAGAGAGAGAGAGAGAGAGAGAGAGAGAGAGAGAGAGAGAGAGAGAGAGAGAGAGAGAGAGAAGAAACTTAGAAATGATCTGGATAACATTCTAGGCAAAATGAATTAAAGAGTTGTTATACAGGTATCAAAAAACCCCCCAAACAAAAAGAAACTCAAAACAATTGTGTCATAAAAGTTGAAAGAGAATATGGTTATCTAATTAGTTAGTCAACAGTCACAAATATAGTAGATAGTTCGATAAGTATGAAAATGATTGGAAGGAGCAAAGCATCAGATCTAATAAGCAATCTTGGATGGCTGTGTCTAGGAGGTTGGCTGAGAAAAGTTAAGATATAGAGAAAAATGCATGATAGATGTAGTAAAGGGTTTTTTGTTATTGTTTTGTTGTTTTTGTTTGCTCCTTGTTTTCAGGTTCTGGAGAAAAGAATTTCTGGTTAGTAAGGAAAGAACCATTAGATGAAGAAGAGGTTGAATATTTGATAGATGAAAGGGAAGAAATGGTCAAGATTGCCATTTGCTGGAAAAGATGGGAAGGGAGGAAAAATGCAATGAAGTGTACATAAGCAGAGATTGGCCTTGACAAAGACTGTGTCAGGGAATGAGGGAAGGCTGTAGAGTACTGGAAAGGTGGTGAAAGAATGTTGAGATAAAGAGAATTGGAGGGAAAAGAATGCATGCCTAATATTCTTAATAAAATAAAAGGTCTCCAGCTAAGAAAAGGGCAAAACGTATTATTCTGTCCCCCAAGGATTATTTTTGAAAGTCCTTTTATATATAGTGCTTTTTATTTTTCAAATGCTATGTATTGGAGAGATTTAAGGATTACACATAACAGTAGGCATTTGATTACATTCTGGGATTCATTTTTATGCATTTCATACCCATTCAGGAACTACAAGTATTATATACTGATTTATATTCCTAATCCAATATCTTATTTCAGAAAATTAAGATCATGTCCATAAAGTAAGGCTTTTTGGATTATGTGAAAATAAAGAAAAGAAAAATAGCTCACATGCCAATACTTAAGGGTAGCAAAGAAAGTAAACAAGTCTAAACTGCCAACAACTCTAATAAATAATGAATATTTGGAAATGATTTTATAGAGGAGGAGTTGAGACATACATCTAAAGAAAATATAAATTTATCATGCCTAATAATAATAATAATAGGTGGAAAACAACATGACAGAAGAAAGCCGGTAATTTAGTTTAAGCCTGACTTACCAGTTCCATTCAAAATAGGCTAATGCTTAAAAGGAAAAAAAAATGCTACCAAGATTTCAGGTCTCCTTTATTTTTGCTGGAAAAGAAACAACTTCTCAACTTAACAAGTTTGTTTGCTTCCTAAAGTTCTAACTCACCAATACAAATGCCAGTTAATTTTCACAGTAGGGGAAAGCATTTGGGAAATGAATAGGTTATTCTTCTATAATGACATTGATATGAAGTTTTAATAGGAAGGTTGTAGAAGTCATGATTTATTCCTTGATGAGAGTTTCTTCCAGGAAGGAGCTGGCTGAGTTCAATTCATTTCACTATAAGAAATTAAGATTTATAGAAGACATATTACATATTTCTTGGAGAAATGGAAGCTATAAAAAATTTCTCATGCTCTGTAAAAGGAAAAAAAAACAAAAAAAATCAGAAAGCAAACTGCAGATTTAAGCAATGAATAAATTCTTAAAGGACTGGGTAAGTTTTACAGTAGATTGAAAAAAAAGATTGTAAAAATAGTTTTTGAAAAATCTATTAGACTGCAATATATATTCCAAATTCAAAGTAATACACGGAATCAACAAAATGAATTGTAAAATTTTAAAAATCTTAAATTTATTAGGCTTTATTAGAATTACATGGAATTACACAGAATAAAATTCAGGTCCTCATCAGCAATGGCTCACCAGTATGTCTGTCTTGTTTTATTTTGTGTTTTTCTTTCAACAATTCCTGTGATGAAAATTTCTTTACAGTATAATTTTATTTTATTTTCATCTTCATACTATGGACATATGTAGCAGTTCTCCCATCAATAAATTCAATGAAAAACATTTTTTCAGAAAAGGCACATAAAGAATTTTGACCAACAAAGTTAGAAAATTTTGATAACTTCCAATTATTTCCAATTTTTTTTAAAAAGCTCTTATAATTGAGACTGACATAAATGCAAAGTCACATGAAAATACTTTAAAGAACACAGACACACAAACTGATAGATAACAATTGTTAGAGTAAAATGAAATGAGCTAAACATCATTAAGTTGCTTACAGGCAAAAAACTAAAGGAACAATTTTTCTGGGATGAGCAGAAGGCTCTTTGTATTTTTCTGGGGATAGCTTAAACAGGTACATAGGGAGACAAGCCTAAGTAATGGGAAAGTAATGGTTTTTATCAAAGTGCAACATTTCAGTGATATGCAACACTCATGAGTATAGATTATTATTTACTTCAAATAAGCATTAGTATTCTTTGAAAATATAATTGTTCATATTTAAAAGAAATGAAACAAAAAATGAAATAAAGCAGACTGAAGACACTTGAAGGAAATATGAATACTTTAAAAGAATAAAAAAGAGCAATTTCAGCATAGCAAGATAATAAAATATGAATCCAGTTATATAGCTAAACTTAAAGCTTGTGCTGAATCAGTAGTAGACTATTCAAACTATCATGTATGCTAGATACAAGGAGTTTCCCAAAGGAAATACACAAATGAATGTCTCTAAATTTATTACACTCACATTTTAGCCCACAAAAATGCTCTCAATATCCACTTCAATTTACGTATAAATAAAAGCTTATTCATTTAAAATGTATAAAAATTAATCTTGGCACCACCATTAAGGCAATGCATATATGCCAATCAGAGAGTAAATTTAAGAGTGAAAACAAGTTGAATGAATAAAAATCAGGTGTGATACTAAATATAAGGCTTTCTACAAATATCAAAAAATTGAAAATGCATTTTAGTTTTGCAACTGAAACCTAAAAGAGAAGACAGCATGCAATTTAAAAAAAGGAAAAAAAGCTAAAATGTACAAGATTTATTTAAATAATCAATCTAAAGGCAAGTATATTCATCCTCTTTTAAGAGCATTTCAATAAAACAACAAATTTAGAGGACAAACCAAGTTATTAAAATATTTTGTTCAATATTTGTACAAATAACATTCCTACAATTACAAGTATACATATAATCAAGGTAGTTTTTCAATGTTTCTTAATATTACTGTACTTAAAAATTTACAAGACATAAACATAAATAAAGCTGTTTAAAACTGTCAAATACAGTACTGGTCTATCATTCAGCACAAGTCACTTTATATTTGTCACCTTGAAAACCATCAGATTAGATTTTTGTGAAGCCATTCTTCAAATCTAAAGATCAATAGTTAAACTTATAAATATAGGTATGCACAGAATAATTTCCATATTTGCAAATATGCAAACATCATACACTGGAGCCTCGCTATAACTTTGTCCTGGGTTCCATGCTTTAAGGACTTTGTTATAGGCTTAACAGTGTTACAACAGGGTCCATCTGACATTTCCAGTGAGGGAGAAAGGGGAACAATCTTCAATTTAGGTCCCTGATGGACCTGCCTTGTGAATTTCATGCTACAGCTGGTCATACTATAGAGAGGCTCCTGTGTATACAGCTCCAGATTTAATTACATTTGGCTTGAGAAACTTGATTTACTCTTAAACTTAACTTAAAATAGGCCACAATCCTTTAGATTATTTTTTATGATGACATCTGTTACGGCATCAAACACAAACTGAACATTCTTAGTATCTGTGGCACATGTGAAGTGGGTGTATATTTCCTTTGTGTCCTTTCTTTTGTTGAGGTCTTCAAATTGACATTGAATATATGCTGCTGCTTCTTCATATGTATTGGAACCTTAAAAGGGAAAAATAGTGGAACAAAAATAACAAATTTCAAATTAAAAAAAGTATACTGCTCAGTAATGCTAACCCATGGCTAGTCTTTCGTAGTTGATCATTATTACAATATTGCTGTTGCTATTACTATGTACAATATTCTATTGGTTCTGATCACCGCACTTTGCATCCTTCCAAAAAACCTTCTCATATTTTTATAAACCATAATCCTGCCATTTCTTATAGCACAATAACATTTCACTACCACAATTCAACCTGACTTGAAAAAAATATTACATTTTTTACAAAGAAAAATTTATTGCTTCTTAGCATTATTAAGTAAATTTTATGTGACGATATCTATATAGTGATAAACACTCATTCTCTTTCTCCTCCCTCTCTCCCTTCTCCCTCTCTCTCTCTTTCTCTCTCTCTCATTTTAAATTGCTCTACGAGGTCAGTAAGCAGTTTGCATCCTTTCTTATACTGCAAGAAAATGAGGGCAAGAAGATAAAGTTATGAGTGTGTTTATGTATGTGGTAGAGGTAGAAACGTTTGAAATGATCAGATATACACTAAAAGAAAACTATTTATTTATATATTTGCAACAGCAAGGAAGATAGGCTGCAATGATAAGAGTTGAATAATGGAACCAATTAGAAGGCTATTACAATATTCCAGATGATAAGTTATAAGGGCCTCAATTAAAATAGTGAAGATGAGCAGAGAGAAGGGTATATATTCTACACATGTTCTGAAAAGAGAAATGATAAGGTTTGGCAATGGATTGGATATGTGGAATGTATTAGTTAAAGTTGACACTATGGCAGCTCTCAAAAGTAATAGGGAAATTGGGAAAAGAAAAGGGTATGGGAGGAAATAATGAATTCTAATTTGAACATGTTAAGTTTGAGATGTCTAAAAGACAGTTTCTGATATGGAACTGTAGCTTAGGCAAGAGACTAGCTGAATACTCCATCTGCATGGGGTTTATCATTGAATTCATGGAAGCTGATGAAATCACCAAGTAAGTTTGTATTGAGGGGAAATAGAAGAGGATTCCAAGGTGAGTGTGTGTGTGTGTGTGTGTGTGTGTGTGTATAAAAATATAAATTGAAAATAATTTTCTGAAAAAGGCCAATTTCATTGTTATCTATGATACTAAAAAGTGACATATACTACAGACATTAATAAATTACTAATAAGTAATACTGGATATACCTTATTTTATGAGTTAATGAATAAAGCAGAAAATTTTTCTAGCAATTTAATTTGCCTACTTTTCTAAACCTCTCTTTTGCTATGAACTAACACATGTTCTATATTTCAACTACTCACTTTCTGCTGTATACTTCCAGTACCTTTGCTTACTACCTATTCAAATTTTACTCACTTTTCAAGATAATTTTTTAAAATAGCACTCTGTCTATAAACCTTCCTTAATTCCCAGGGGAATACCTATTTCAAAATGATTTTTTTGTGACTTTTAACAAAGTTATTTGTACTCTAAAAACTCACTTTGTATATTAAGGAACAAGGAAGAGCTGAATTAAAGTACATACTTATTTGGACAGTCTAGTTGTATAGTCCAAAGCTAGAAACTCAGTCTCTCAATCAATGCTCTAGGGAAACAATCAAGGGAAATAAATGCTGGTAGAGAGTCACTGGTGGAAGAAATTTCCTCACCTAAAGTGATCTACAGTAATGATGAAATCATAGGTGTAGTTCAAAAATCTAAAAAATGGATCAAATAATAGGTTAAATCATGAGTATTGTCAACTTCCTCCATTGGAGATTTGAAAGTATTATGCAATTTATAGTCTTAAATAGTTATTTGGGCTCTGACTGAGAGACTAATTAGCCAGCTTGGAGCTGCACAAACCTTGTCAGAAAGTGGATTTGAACCTAGGTTTTCTCCACTCAAGAGGCTAGCAAGCAAGTTTTAATCCACTAAGTGATATGGGCTTTCATCCAATAAAAAAATGTCCTTAACAAATTTTGTTTTTTTCTAAATGTATTAAAAGTAGGAGTTTTTGCATGAAATATCATCTAAAAGTGTGACTTTCCACTAAAGAATTTCTCAGTTATATGTAAAGACTTAGGCACTTGACAAGTTTACCCAAAAAAGTAAAATACCTGTATATTCAGGATAGCAGATAGTAAGAGGACTCCTTTTAATTTTTTCTTCAAAGAGATCCTTCTTGTTTAGAAAAAGAATAATAGATGTGTCTGTAAACCATTTGTTGTTGCAGATGCTGTCAAACAATTTCATACTTTCATGCATCCGATTCTAATGTAAAAATAATATAAATGTAATTATATGAAGAGTAACAATAGGTTCATAAGCATATTAGTCTCTAACATATAGGGGGCTTCATTAAGTGACTAACAGGAATTCTTGTTAAGATATATTACTGCCCCTCAAAACTAGCATCTTCTCATTACTTATTTGAAATGAAAGTAATGAAAATGTGTTAAAATTGAAAATGCTCAACTTATATGTTTTATTTGAACTATAATATATTTTTGAAAATTATAGTCTGGTAGGTTAAATATAAGTAAGTAAAAACAAATCTTCTTGACCTCTATAATCTATATAATGTAGATGGCTCCACAGTGTTCCATATATTGGTGAAAAAATTATTGCACACCTATTTTTTTATCTGCTTCCTAAATTCATCCTTCTTCCTCCCACCAAAACCCTATGTAATAGCTTATGGAATATCCATTTTCCCCATGTTATTTCAATATGAACAATGAAAATTTTCACATATAACACTATGTTCTGAACATGTATGGATTATTTATACTACTTTAAGTAAAAGATCTGGAAATATGATCTTTGCTCAATAAAAAGGCATATCTTACTCCATTGTCATCTTTTGTATCACACATCTGATGTACTTGCAGATATGAATGCAGAAGCTTTTTGACTTCTTAGGTTGCTATCTAGTTAGAAAGTGGGAAGATAGAAGGAACAAACTAGAGTTTCTTCCACCTTGAGAGTTGTGGATTTGTCTTGTTTGCAGGAGCTCATCATGTTGGATCACTAAAGATATTTAACTTGTTAAAACTATGTCATCTAGCCAACATTTCTTCTGTGGTAGATCTTTCAGAAGATATACTAAAGATATAGCAAGATCTCTTAATGCTTATCTTTCAGTCATTAATCAAAAAAGTAAAAACTGTTCTTTTAAAAACAATATTGGATAAAACCATAATAATATTTACTTTGACATTTAGGTCTTAAAAAGTGATTATACTTGCCATTTCTTCATCTTCAGCCAGAACCAGGTCATAATCACTTAGTGCTACACAAAATATGATAGCAGTTACTCCTTCAAAGCAATGGATCCACTTCTTCCTTTCTGATCTCTGTCCTCCCACATCAAACATTCTTTAAAAGGAAAAATAATTTGTTGACACGGTTTCAAAATATTCAGCAGAGTCAGAAATACTGACTATACTAATACTGAATATACTAACAAAATAGCTACAAGGCATCTTGATATGAATGTAAATTAGAAAATAGTGCAACATTTTATATTTTTAAAAGCTGAAATCATATCTTGTGCTGAATGTGTACAAGGAAAACCATATCACTTGAAAAAAACTGCTTAAAATTAATTCCACTCACAGTTAAGAATTTGTGAACTCTTATCAATGACACATAACTATAGGAAAATAAAAAAGATAAATAATTTATGTTCAAAAAGATATTATAAACTAATTGGTTAGACAAGACATAGCTTTAAAAAGGCCCACAAAAAGAAATAGGCTAGATCTGTTTTCTTGATATGTCAGAGGATATAGGATGTAGCCTTTTCATGTAGGAGGTGATTTTAGGTCCAGGGCTCAATATCACCTTTTTAGTTTTTATAAATTATAATGAAGTAATAAATTTCATCATTTTTTACATGTCAGACTGATTTATTATTTGTTAGTACCCAAGTCATTTGGCATCTTTAGGTTTCATTTTTATCATATATAAAAGTGAAGGAGAATACAAACCATTGCTCAATTGATAAAAGGTCAAAAGATGTGAACTGGCAGTTTTCAGAGAAATAAATCAGAGTAATCACCGATTACATAAAAATGCTCTAAATCCCTTCTGATTAAAGAAATACAAGCTAAAATAACTCTGAGATGTTATGCTACCTCACACCTATCAATTTGACTAACCTAACAGAAAAGAAAAATGACAAGTGCTGGAAGAGATTTGGAAAAATTGGAAAACTAATGTATTTTGTTGGTGGAGTTCCACAAGGACAATAAGTGTCCACTTTAATTAGAACACATCTATATAAACATTTATTTAAATTATAACACTTGTTATATAACGAAGTATTTCCTTTACTCATGGTTTGTATTTCCCTTCACTTTTATAGATGATAAAAATGAGATCTAAAGATGTCAAATGACTTGGCTACCAACAAATAATAAATCAGTCTGCCATGTAAAAAAGTGATGAAATTTATTACTTCATTATAATTCATAGTAACTAAAAAGATGAGATTAAGCATGAAGCAGGTAATAAAAATAACAATACAACATAGTATTTATATTGTACTCTAAGGTTTTGCAAAATACAAATATTATTTCATTTTATCCTCACCACAACTCTGAGAGATAAGTCCTAATTTTATAACCATTTTACAGGTTAAGAAACTGAAGCAAAAGTTAAATGACTGGTCCAAAATTAAGTGTCTGAAGATGAATTTGAAAATGGGTCTTTCTGACTCCAGGTCCAATGTTCTATCACTTCTCTACTTAGATGCTTTTGATTATATCAAACAGTTTAACCCCAAAAGTATAAATATGCATTCATATTTTTACACACACACACACACACACACACACACACACACACACACTTAAATACCTATCCCTTCAATCTCCTAAGGAAAACAACAGTAATAAAACTTTTCCAAAAAATTTGCTGGCATCCAACCTATTGCAAAAAGATTTATTTCAGCAACTGAATAAAGGTAAATCTTCAAAGGTTGCCAACAAACAACTTAGTTGCTATGTTTAAATTTTACCTACCAATTAGTATATTGTATAGTATTTTCAAGGTACTATATAAAATAATTCTATGCTTCATTAAAGGCTCAATTAGTAATTAGAGGTTGTGAGAATTTTATGATGGAAGCATCTTACATTTTTCACTAGTGATGAAGAGGAAAAAATCTAGGACAGAGATGATGTAAGTGATGTTCCTTTAGTGCATAGGTCAAGGGACATAATGATTGAGAATAGAATATTAACCTTGGCCAGAAGGTGGTAAACAATTACATAAGTGAGAACAGTTTTAGTGAATTGCATAGAGTAAAAGCCAGCTGGCTGAGGAACAAAGAAAACTCAAAGAAGAAAGACTGTTATTTCTGTGTTGGCTCAATGTGATTGCATAATAGGTTTAAAATACAACTTAGAAATCTAAAATTATATGATATATTTTATATGACATATTATGTTTAAATACTATAAAGTCCTTTCATCTGAAAAAGAATCAGACACATAAAGCTATCTTTTTTTTTTCTTTTTAAAAAGATGACACTTAGAGATGTACTTTCTCTAGGTTATTCATTTTGAGATTCTTTTCCTAGTAGTGGTGATAGTCTATGTGGAATCATGCCTATTTTCTCATGTCCTTTGTGACTTAAGGAATAAATATATTACACTTGGGATTTAAACTTCTTACACAGAGATCAAATGCATAATTTTGCTTTACCATTCCAACATGGTAGTTTAAAGAGGACCAAGGTAATGTTGCTACCTGGCACTATTAGGTCAAAAAACCAACTAATTATTCATATATGGATTTTCTATTGATCCAGACAATGAATGAGGTCATCATGATTCAAATGGCCAGCTTTTTTGAAATCATGATATTTAGAAAATTCATTTTTCCATATTTTAATAAGGAAATAATTTTTACATTTTCATATTGAGTATTTGCAATATAATAATCAAGTACCTACTTAAGGGTCTATGTTTCATTTGTAATACCTAGAAAAAAACTTAAGGTGTCAACTAACATTTAATAAATGATTGCTATGGACAAACATAGGGGATACAAAGAAATCCCAAAACAGGGTCACGCATTCTAATGGAGAAACAACATGCAAACAGTTGCATATAGACAAAATATATACTGCATAAATTGAAGATAATATTTGTGGAAATTTATTAGCATTGTGGGGAGATGGAGGTGAGGACCAAGGACACTGGTGGTATGGGAACAATAAGTGTTGTTTTTTTTGGGGGGGGAAATGGCATATTGTATGAAAGAAACAAGCTTCTTGGGAGCAAGACTGTCTTTTGAAGTTCTTTTTGTAATAAGTACTTAGCACAGTGTCTAGCACAGATAGGAGCATAAATCCTGGCAAAAGACCAAGGAGCCAAAAATTTCAAATGTAGAGAATGGTATAGAGTTAAAATGATTCACCAAGCGGTTGAGTTAGCAAAGGAAGGATAATGCAGCCATTGCAGGGATAATAAACTGCAAAAGGACCAAAGTGTAGAGAATAACTAGAGGCCTAAGGTAAAAATGAGGAACAGGATTAGGAGTAGTAAGGCATAGAGAAAAATGACCTAGGTGTTCTCTTGCTATCTTCTTAATAATCTTTGATATCAACTTCCCATTGATCATTTTTGTTCTGTCATTTCCAATTTAAAGGTCATTCTCCTTGTTAAACAAAACAGAAAAGACAAATTGCATAGTTCTATTTTTTCTTTGTTATCAATTTTCATTCTGTCTATTGCAAGGAAACAAAAAAGATCCCTTCTTTAATTCTATGTTTTTTTTTCCAAAAAAAATTCTTTTTTTTCCTCTTGTCCATAGCCTCTCCCAGCCACAGTCTCAATTCTTTCTGAATTAGTATCTCTAAGACAATTTGGGGATTATAAAACTCTACTAGGAATTTGGTCTTGCTTCTGGGTTTTGTACATCCTTTTAACAATCTAAAGTTTTTGTTTTTATTTATTTATTTATTTATTGGAGTTGCCTCTGCAACCACATGAAACCTTTCAAATAAATCCCATTTTTCTTCCCTGGAAAAATGATTCCTTTCATAACTTCAGAATTCCACTCTTTGATGGCTCCATTCATTGCTGGCTGAGTGAAGCTAAAGCACTTTTAATCCATGAAAATGTGTTCAATAAAATATTCTTTTCCAAATCTAGCATGCCTGTTAGCCTGTGCTCAATCATCCTCTCCCCAATCACTAAGACATCACATCTTCCTGCCAAGTTTTTTTTTGTTTCTCCCATTCCAACAATCATTCCCTGTTAGTTTAAATTAAAGAAACAATAAAATAATTGATGTTTGTGTTCTGATCTTCTCCAAGCAAACAGACAGACATTCTGACTTTTTAAGTCAATATGGAATTTACTAAATACTAAGGAAGGCAAGATCAGATTTAGAGACATTAAGAACTTTAACAATATCATATTAAAGCCCAGTAGAGCTTGCTGAAGTCATCTAAGAATTATAATATTAACTTTAAAAAAAATGACAGCCTGACCACCAATTTCTAAGTTATTGTTCAAAATATTCTTCCAGTCTAGAAAATCCAAATAAACTACAGACTGACATAATTCACACAGTTTTTGAGAAAGACAATTTAAAAACAGACTGAATAATTATATGTATATAGATCAAGAGCTGGAAATATTTCAGAAAACATTTCATTCAATTCATCATGTAAAACATGAGAAAACTGAAGTTTGAGAGGGTAAATTATTTTTACAAAGTCGTGGAGGCATTGTCACAGTCAGGACTGGAAGCCACATCTTTCAAGAATATTCTTTAATGTTGTCATCGAATCTAGCATTTAATCAATAAAGAAAGGCTCTTAAAAACATGTAAGAAAAATATTATCTATGAAAGTATGTCTGTTTGAATTATGCAGAACACAGAGGAAAAAATGAACATAATTTAAACAAAGACAAAACAAACCTGATTTCAGAATATTCAACCTAGATATTTAGGAATAAAAAAAGATCACAAAAATTATTGTTCTTATTATTTAATTATGCTCCACAAATTTTATGAGCATTTTATAAGAAAATGAAAACTTCTCTAAAGTCTACCACATGGAAAGCAATCCAGGAAACCAAACAAAAAATTTGACAAATGAATCAGGGGTAAATTTAGAATAAAACTTTAAATCACTGAATTGCCACATCAATAACTTAAGTAATATCTTTCCTACTAACATACTATATTTGAAAAAGGAAGGGTTATAAAGAAAAGAAATTTTTAAATTATGATGATGAATATAAAAGTACTGGGTGAGAGTGTAGTTGAGGAGAGTGGAAAATTTTAATTGCCACCTAGGAAAAAGGAAAAGGATTAAATATATTTTTTAAATCCTTGCTAAGAATAGGACAGGGGGCTGGGAGTGGAACAATAATATATATATGCATATGTTTATATTTCTTTATCATATATTATATATTATAAATATATGTATATATATATATATACTTATATATGTAAATGAGCAAATATAAAGTAGGAAAAAGTAATTTGTAGGATAAAGGGACAATAATTAGGGATATCAAGAAAAAAATATTACACTCAAGAATTACAGAGGAATGGGGGGGAACCCAAAAGTTAATATCTTGACTAGTCAAAGAAATGGGTCAGTACCCTAAATTTCTTGTTACAGACACTAGAGGTTTCAATTGAGAAGGCAGATCTCAGAATCAAGAGAACCTTAGGTCATGGCCTGCTACCACAGATTGGTTAAATGATTCTCATTATATTACAATCTCTCAATGTCTTCAGGCATAAGCATACAATAAGTTGTTAGAGTATAAAAGTTGGTAGATTATAAAAGGGTATGAACTCTTTGCCAGCCAAACTGTGGGTTAAACAAAATCGTCCTACCCCAATATTCTAAGAAGTTGGTTTTAAAAAAAAACATAATTATTTAAAATGATTTATTTTTTATATGTTTTACATTTCTATGATCAGTATTTCTTATGCATAATTAGAAGATTTATTTAATTCAGAAACAATCTTATATGTAGGTATATATGTATATATACATGCACATACACATGTATGACCATGTTTGGCCTGCATGACCTGAGCAAGTCTTAATTTAACTCTGTTTGCTTCAGCTTCTTCATCTGTAAAATGAGCTGGAGAAGGAAATGCAAAGAAACCACTATAGTATCTTTGCAAAGAAAACCCTAAAGGGGATCACAAAGAGTGGGACATGCCTGAAACGACTGAAGAGAATTAAAGTGAATTGTCATCAAATTCAATTAACACCTTAAATATACTGAGTCTTTCCAAAGGCAACATCCAAAATAAACTTTTTTATTCCTCTTAGATTTACATGATACTTATGGAAAACTGATACCATTACTTTGTCAAGGATAGTAATTTCTTATTACTGTTTCAAAAATAAGACAAAGTAATTCAAGAATTCCTAAATAACCCAAAATTATCCTTAAGGCGTTAAACTACCCTAAATATATGATATAAGATGCTATCTCATCTGAAATATATGTTTTGAGGACAAAACAGCATAAGTAATCACTTAATATAGCAGGTTAGTACTTGCCTGGTAAAGACATGATAGAAATTTAGAAACCCAGCCTGGGGATAAAAATGATGATTCAAACATGAATTTCTAAGACTTAAGCAAATCAAAATTTAAAGCAAATATTACATAGCAAATCTGTTTTATGTTCTAATAGTTGAGTCATTAATTTCTTAAAGTTAATCAGTGACTAATTTTTTTTTTCCAATACATGTAATACTGTGAGAAAAGTACTTGGGCCTGTCTATCCTTTTTGGTATTAAGGAAGTAAAGACAAAGAATCAAACAGGTATTTTAGTGGCACATAATGAGTAAAGGTCTTAGTTCTCTTGACCATAAACTATAAACTGACAACATTAAGTGAAAGTGGTATTCTACACAAACCTGCATCAATAGTTTCTTCCTTACTTTAATGGACTTGTGATTATTGTTAGTCCTTATATCTGCAAAAAACACGATCTATCCATACCTTTATAGTAGATGTCATTTTTAACTGTTTTTTTTTTCATTTCCAACATTTTTATTTATTCTTGAAGTAACACAAACAATTTTAGGAGGCTAGAATATATTCTGAAGCTTCATAACAATTCTAATAATTTGAGGTCTCCATGATGGAAATCATTTTGTAGTGACTACTGAAAGAAAAAAAAAAATCTGGCAATAATCCATTGTCGATCTGGAGGCCAGATATCTGCAACCTCAATCCTCTAGAACAAGCTCTTAGTAAAAAATAAGTGAAAAAGGTCTCTGAATCTTTAATAAATTGATTATTTTTTTTCCCAAGGGTGAACTCTTCCAATAGTGTTGATTTCAGCACATTCCTGCATTTACAATCTGTTTAAGACTTATCTCCTTCTTGTAGCAAATCCCCCTCAGGGAATATGCCTGTAGTGCTAGGTTATTTTTTCTAAAACTCTATCCTTAAAACTCAGGGCAATTCATAAAATACAGACCAAGAAGTCACACATTTCTAGAGCTAAGACAGCCCTGAGACTATTAATGGCTTACTTATGCTTTACAATTCATAACAAGTTTTGTTAAAGAAAGGAAAAGTTGAAATTAGAGAGAGTCTAACTTATTAAAATCAGACACAATGAGAAGTGGCATTAAACAGATTGCCATTAAAAAAAAAAGATAACAGAAGAATGAAATAGAAAAACTGCAGTGCAAAACACAAAGAAGACTATGTTAATGATAACTGAGTAATCCATATAATGCTAAATTAAGTTTAGTGTAAAAAAAATCTATTTCATAAAAATGATATAAAATTTGCTTGATAAAGAGACCCAAAAATGATTTAAGACAAAAAAAAAATGTCCTTTTTGGGAGAAACTTTAGTTATTAGAAAGCTTAATTATGTGCAATATCTCATCCTTCCCCCCAAAAAAAGATGAACAGTAAATGGATATACATTATCTATTTTTTGATAATCAAGTAAACCAAACTATTGGTTAAGGTTTCCAGGTGGATGTGCCTATCACCTACAATAATGTTCTATACTGCAACTAATTTTAGAGCGTAGGACTTTTCCAAAATTATTTGGTGATTGTTAGGTTTTCTTCTGGCTGAGGCCCCAAGTAAAACTGTGTTATTATTAATGGCATGCTAGTCATGGACTTTTGAGAACAATTTTACAATCTTTATATACAAATATTAGTCTCCTCGAATGGGATGTCTTTATATCATAAAACTTTCAATCAAGTTAAAAGAAGGTGGGGATAGGCAAAGAGAGGGGAAAGGTATCTAAAACCTATTCATGTTAGATCTGAAATACAACTGCTGATAAACAACTTTCATGTAACCTCATAACTGCTGATAAACAACTTTCATGTAACTTCAGAATTGTTTAGATTTTTTTGTTGAAAACTAGCTTAAATTTCCACGAGATGTTAAAATCTCTATAAATAAGACAAAGTTTAGATGGACGTTTCTAATAGTAAAGAATAAAGTATTCAGGGGCAGCTAGGTGGTGCAGTGGGTAGAGCACCAGAGTCAGGAGGACCTGAGTTCAAATCTGGCCTCAGACACTTCCTAGCTGTGTGACCCTGGGCAATCACTTAACCCCAATTGCCTCAGCAAAAAGCAAAAAAAATAAAAAATAAAAAAAAATAAAGTATTCAGATGATATTACATAGTGTCTTCACAGCTAAAAAGTTGTAGATTTTCAATAAAACTTTAAGCCTGAAGTTATTTAGTAATATTTCTCAGACTGATTCTCTCTCTCTCTCTCTCTCTCTCTCTCTCTCTCTCTGTCTCTGTGTGTGTGTGTGTGTGTGTCCTACCCAATATACCTTTTGCAGAGGTCCTCTTGCCTCTATTCACACAGCTTCTATACTAGGCCAGGTCTCTATTATTTTATGACTGCACTATTCCAATAACCCTTCTAATTAAGACTTTTTTGTTTCATGTCTTTACTAATTCCAAGTAGTTGGCCAGGAAACTTTCCTAAAATGTAGATCTGGCTGTTTCACCCATTCTCCGATTCAATATATTAAGTTCCCTATTAAATTGAGGGTCAAGTATAAGCTCTTTTATTTAGCATTTAAAGATCTTGCTAAGGGGTATGGCCAAGATGGTGAGAGTTGACAGCAAGCATCATTTGTAATGAGGACAAACTAAAACCATTACCAATGAAATCAAAAGTGAAAGGCAGTTGGTTGCTCACTATCAGTATTACTATTCAGTACTGTATTATAAATGCTAGCTTTAGCAGTAGGAGAAGAAAAATACATTAAAGGAATTAGAGTAGGTAGTAAGGAAACCAAATTATCATTTGTTGAAGATGATATGATGGTATACTTAGAGAAACCTAGAGAATGAAATAAAAAAAAAAAAACTACTAGAAACAATGAACAACTTTAGTAAAGTTACAGTATACAAAATAAATCCACATAAATGATCAGCATTTCTATATGTTACCAACAAAGTCTAGTAGTAATAAGATGCAAAGGGAAATTCCATTTAAAATAACTATAGATAATATAAAATATTAGGGAGTCTACCTGCCAAGGCAAAGCCAGGAATTATCTGAACACAATTAAAAAATATTTTTCACACAAATAAAAGTCAGATCTAACAAATTGGAAGAATATCAAGTGCTCATGGGTAGGCCGAGCTAATATAATAAAAATGACAATTCTATCTAAATTAATTTACTTATTCAGTGCCATATCAAACTGCCAAGAAATTACAGCGCTAGACAAAATAATAACAAAGTTCATCTGGAAGGACAAAATGTCAGGAATTTCAAGGAAATTAATGAAAAAAAAAATCAAATGAACATGGCCTAGCTGTACCAGACTTAAAACTATATTATAAAGCAGCAGTCATCAAAGTCATTTGGTACTGGCTAAGAGATAAAGTAGTTGATCAGTGGAATTAAGTTCACCAGACATAATAGTCAATGGCTATAGTAACTTAGTTATGTATAAACCCTAAGACCCCAGCTTCTGGGATAAGAACTCATTATTTGACAAAAATTGCTGAGAATATTGGAAATTAATATGGCAGAAACTAGGCATTGACACAATCTAACACTCTAGACCAAGATAAGGTCAAAATGGGCTCATGATTTAGACAAAGAGTAAGTAAATTAGAAGAACAAAGGATAGTTTAACTCTCAGATCTGTGGAGAAGGAATTTGTGGCCAAAGAAGAGTTAGAGTACATTACGAACTGCAAAATGGATAATTTTGATTATATTAAGTTAAAAACTTACTTTAGGGGCAGCTAGGTGGCGCAGTGGATAGAGCACCAGCCCTGAGGTCAGGAGGACCTGAGTTCAAATCTGGTCTCAGCCACTTAACATTCCCTAGCTGTGTGACCCTGGGCAAGTCACTTAACCCCAATTGCCTCAGCAAAAAACAAAAACAAAAACAAAAACAAAAACAAAAAAACAAAACAAAAAAAAAAACAACTTACTTTAATTGAAGCTTTTTTATTTTCAAATCATATGGACCCTTGCAAAATCTTGTGTTCCAAATTCCTCCTCTTCTCTCCACCCCCCCAAGATGGCAAGTATGTTAAACATGGTAAAATATATGTAAATCCAATATAGGCATATGTATTTATACAATTATCTTACAGTACCACAAGAAGAATTATATTGAAAAAGAAAAAAAATGAGAAAGAAAATAAAAATCAAGCAAACAACAAAAGAAGTGAAAATGCTATGTTGGGACCCACATTCAGTTTCCACAGTCCTCTCTCTGGGTATAGATGCCTCTTTTCATCACAAGGTCATAGGAACTGGCCCAAATTGTCTCATTGTTGAAAAGAGCCATGTCCATCAAAATTGATCATTGTATAATCTTTCCATTTCCCTGTACAATGAAGTCTGGTTCTGGCTAATTTCACTTAGCATCAGTTCAGGTAACTCTCTCCAGGCCTCTCTAAAATCATCCTACTGAACGTTTCTTATAGAACAACAATATTCCATAGCATTCACATACCATAACTTATTCAGTTATCCTCCAACTGAAAGTTAAAAACTTTGTGAACTAACAAAAACAATGCAGAGAATATTGGAAGGGAAATAGAAAAGGTGGGGGAGGAAGGAATTTTACATCTGAGGATCCTGATAAAGGTCTGATTTCTAAAACATATAGGGAACTGCCCAAATTTATAAGAATGCAAGCCATTCTCCAATTGATAGTCAAATGATAATGAACAGAAAAATTTTCAGATGAAGAAATTAAAACCATTTCTAGTTATATGAAAAATATGCTCTAAATCAGTATTAATCAGAGAAATGCAAATTAAGACAACTCTGAGGTATCTCTACACACTTCTCATATCGGCTAAGAGGACCAAAAAAGATAATGAGAAATGTTGAAGGGAATGCCAGAAAACTGGGAAATTGCTGGTGGAATTGTGAAGTGATCCAACCATTCTGGAGAGCAATTTGGAACTAGGCCCAAAGAGCTATCAAACTGTGCATACCCTTTGATACAGCCGTGTCTCTACTGGGTCTGTATACCAAAGAGATCATGAAAAGGGAAAAGGACACATATGTGCAAAAATGTTTGTAGCAGCCCTTTTGGTAGTCACAAGAAATTGGAAACTCAGTGGATACACATCAGTTGGCCAAGAATAAATATGTTATGGTATATGAATGTTATGGAATATCATTGTTTTATAAGAAACAATCAGCAAGATTATTTCAAAGACACCTGGAGAGATTTATATGAACTAATGCTAAATGAAGTGAGTAGAGCAAAAACACCACTATATACAGCAAAAACAAAATTATGCAATGATCAATTGTGATGTACTTGGCTCTTTTCACCCATGAGGTGATTCAGGGCAATTCCAGCAGACTTGTGATAGAGAGAACCATCTACACCCGGAGAGAAGACTGTAGGGACTGCATGTGGATCACAACATAGTATTTTCGCTTTTTTGTTGTTGTTTGCTTTTTGTTTTCTTTCTCTTTTCTTCTTTTTGATCTATTTTTTCTTGTGCAGCATGATAAATGTATAGAAATAACTTGTGCAACATATTGGATTACTTGTTGTCTGAGGGAGAGGGTTAGGGGAAAGGAGGGGGAAATTTCTAACTCAAGGTTTTTCCAGGGTGAATATGGAAAACTCTCCTTGCATATATTTTGAAAATAAAAAAAATTTTAAAAAGATCTTGTCAATATGGTCTCTGCTGAACATTTTAGGCTTTAAGCACATTACTATTGAACACACATTATGGTGTACTATCACACTGATTTTCTTTTTGTACCTGCTACATAGCAACTATTTACTGCTTCTATGTTTTATGCACTGGCTATCTCTACAGTTGGAATGTTCTTTTTCATATCATTTGATTCTTATAATTCCTGGCATCCTTCAAGACCAAGTGGAAGCACTAACTCCTATATCAGGCTCTGTCACATTTTCACAGTTTCTCCTACCTTCCTCTCCAAGGCTATCATCATTCTACTCTAAATTGGTGTTTTTACCAATCTACCCATATGTTGTTTTTCCTATTAAAATGTAAACTTCTTGAGGGCAGGGGCTCTTTTTCTTTTTCATTGCAACCCTAAAACCTAATAATACTCCAACATAGAGTAAGTCAACTAATTAACTGACATGCCAATGATGATTTTCGGTCCATTCCATGAGAGTGCTTTATAATGGAATCTACCTTCATGATGAAAAGAATATATTAATATCCCACTCAATGAATGAGAGGCTTCTGGCAACATTCTTAGCTCTACACACATTCTGAAAAAAAGACACATATAAAATATACCATTCGTTTACTGAATCTGAAATTAGTCCTTTTAAAAACAAAACTAACTCTAATGAAAGTTCAACAAATATGAAAGAATTAATAAGAAAAACCTGTGACTGGTTTGGAAACGAAATGGAGCAATCCTGCTACTGTACACCTGCCCCTACAACTTTATGATCATGTGAATATAATTTCCCATCTCACTTAAATATATTCCTTAATTTTCCATGAACTTGGACTTTTCAAAAGATAAGAGAATAGGATAAATAAAGGTAATACATAAGAGATTAAAAATGGCATAAATATTTAAATGGAAAAATAAATAAGTCAAAGAGAGAAGATTAAAACATGTAAGTTTTAGTATAAAAGGAGTCAGCAATCAGAAATAAAAAGATGAAAAAAGACCATTCAGTTTTATGAATAGAACAGGCACCCTTGCATACTTAAAAAAAAGGTATTTCGGGATTTTACAAAACCAGTAGCTTTTCTATACCTTCTGTAGAGATCTTTCTTTTAAACTGTTAAAAATTATAAATATAGTGATGTAATCTTTAATAGGACACTTCATTTAACCTTTGGTACTCAGTTTCCTTATCCACAAAAAAAGAATATTTCACATTAAAGAACAATGTAAACAACTGATAACAGTATAATACCGTGCAAGACTGAGAAATTACAAATATAGAGCTAATTAACATGTATAGCCAAAGAAAATAGAAATGGCTCCACAGAAATTTTCAAGCTTTTAATTATTTCACATTATTCCACATCATTCAATAACCTGAAATTTAATTATTTCAAATAATTTAATAATGTGAATATTTTGTGAATACATAAATTTTCACTAAATACACACATATATACATATATGTCACAATTAGTAGCATCAGCTTTTCAATTTTTGTTCATGAACTTTATAAAATAAATTTATTTTGAAATTTCTGTCCCTAAAATTAATGGAGGTAGATAGAAATTGCATATCTTTCTCAGAATGTTTACTTCTTATATTTTTTCATTAGAAACTCACCTTTTCCATTTCTGAGAAAACAATTTATCATTTATCCACATTTAGATGTTTAAATATTTGCAATTTTAAGCTTTATATTTCATAAGCAACGAGTTTTAGATTTAAAACTAATACAACATGCATATGTTAGGCACTCACTTAAAATGAAGATCCTTGAAAGTAAAATGTGTTTCAACTATTCCTGTCGTTTTCACTCTGGTTCTGAGAACATCTTGCTGTGTTGGGATATAATTTGGATGTGCTATTCTGTCCAAGTCATTCAAGTAGCTGGGGGAAAAATATGGTAAGTTAATCATACCAATAAAGTGGACTAAGGGGGGAAAAATCCAAGCAAAACATTTTCCAAGCACTTGTTCTGAGATGTTAGACAAAGATAAAATTGAGCCTTAAATTTTTATGAAGACTCCTACTGAAGTAAAATGAATTCAATTTTTAAAAACATTAAATAAAAAAGTACTTTTCATATGGAAATAAAAACAAAATCCAGAATAATATGTAAGTCAAATAAAAGCAACAAGTTTAATTTTACCTCTAATTTCTAAATGTGTTCAGTGAGATAACATCCAATAACAATGTAATCCCTTAACAGGATGGAAAAGTTTTGACTGCAGATAGATTGGACAATGAACTATTTATCTGCTGCCCAAGGACCAGTCCAAGTGTAGAGTAACTTATAACAATATGCTTCATTCAATTAATTCTTGAATTATTTCCTAGTATAACAACTCTCAAAAAAAGTACAAAGGGACTGCATTCTGTAATAAGGGAATATATGCCCACATAGGTGAAATGATTATTCTTCGAATTTTTGAGTATCACACCTAACTTGACTGGCTTTTTAAAAAAAACGAATCTAACCAACTTTTTGTGGCTATATATCTGTGCAATTTATGTGACAGCTTTATAGTATAAAGTATGCTAGGGAACTTTTGAAAAAAAAGTTGTAGTCTTTCATGAAACTTCTCTCAAACTGTTAACATCACAGTCAGGTTCTTTTTTTTTTTTTCTATTTCTCTATTCAGTCAACTTTCTACTATTTATATCAAAGCAATTCATTCAACGCAACTAGCTCTTGCTCTATCTGTCATGGGATTCATTTGACCAGCAATGTGGTTTTCAGGGTCATTTCATATAAAAACAGCAAAGTATTTGTTGTGTGTGTTAGGATATAAACTAGGATTAACAGAATATTTATTTGAGAAATTTAACTGTTAGCTAGGAAATAACAGGCAGAAATTGGAAGATATCTAAATAAATAGCTGTTTTATCATTTTGTAACTCACTTTTGCTAGTGCCATTACACCCACAAAATGATCTTCTTTTTCCTCTATTCTTTAAAACCTGCCTGAAACTCATCTTCCATAGGTTTTTTTTTTTCTTTTGCTAATCAACCCAATTTAAAGTGAACTCTTCCGCTCAAGTCATTTAGCACCTCTTTATCTCTTACCTTAGTACATTGGAAAAAACAGTGGGTATGGTCTCAGTTATGTAACCACATTTCAGTACATTCTACTGAGAGGGTATAACAAGAAAAGAAATAAGCAAAAACATGAATTTATGTAAAGAACACTAACAAAAAAGACACTTCATATGACAAGCAAGAGAGCTTATTTTTGATACTATAGATAGGAGAACAATCACTGCAGGTTAGTGGTAAATAGAGCTAAGCTATATGATTAGATCTGTGCCAAAGGAAAAATCATTTTGATGGTTAAGTGAAAGATGGAATGAACTGGAAAGAAACTTGAAGAAAGGAGAAGAGACTAGGAGATACTAAACAGACCAGGGAAAAGGTACTGAGAGGTCTGAACTACGGTGGCAATCAAATGAGTGGAAAGGGGATCTATAAAAGAGATGTGATGGTAGAATCTACAAGACCCAGTAATTAACTTACAGTGAGAGAGTCTAGGATAAGTCAGAGACTACAGACCTTAGTGACTAGGATGATGGTGTCTTCAACTTAAATATGGAAGTACGGAAATGGCTCGGAGTGAGGAGAAAATAATAAGTTCTGTTTGCAACATGAAGAATTGAGATGACTATAGGACATCCTTACAAGAGACTCCAAAGTGAGGCTTAGGAAACTATGGCTGGATATATAATTCTGAGAGTCATCTACTTAAAGGTCAATGAAATGATAAGCTTGCTGAGTGTAGAGACACAAAAAAAAGGGCTCTCACAAATGCTTTGGGGAGCAGTGGAAACCTGATTAGGAGATAGGATGTGGAATTATGAAGCAACAAAGGAAAATGAGTAAGATTCAGATAGGAAGCAAATGAAGAAAGGTAATTATCGCACACAGCAGCGCACCCAGGAAGACAGGACTATAGTTAACAGCATCAAATGCTACAGGGAGCTGAAGTAAGATGACTTAAAAAAGCCAAGTGATTTAACTGGTTATACCTAGGAAGAAGCATCTAGGTGTAAGAATGGATAGAGTCCTGAGTTTGAAGTGCCGAAGGCCTGTCAAATTTGGCTTCAGAAACCTACTATCTGACTTTGGGGCAAGTCATTTTAATCCTGTCTGCCTCAGTTCCCTCATTTGTAAAACAAGATGGAGAAAATAATGGTAAACACGGCAGTGTCTTTTCCAAGAAAAAAAAAATCTGTGAACCTAAGCTCTTTAGGGTCACAAAGATTCAGACAAGACTGAATAACTAAACAACAATAATTAGAAACTTCACAGAGCAAAATCAGTTGAGTAATAGAGCAAGAAAACAAACTTCAAGAGACTAAGAAGGAAGGGAAGATGAAAAAATTGAGATAATGAATACAGAATGCTTTTTTCAAGAGTTTGGCCCTAAAAGATAGAAAAGAAATATAAAAAAAAATAGCTTTATTTAAGTGGTAAAAATTTATAAAGAAAAAATGAAAAGAAAAAAAAAACTGTAGATGAAAGTATCCTTAGCCCAAATAATACAATTGATTAGGATTGATGGTAACTGGTATAAGTAAGGATTTGTCCATGCTAGTTGTCAATGAGAAGACTGGAGAAACTTTAAGACAAGGGCTAAGAATAAATGATGATGAGCATTTAAAATAGTTTATCTTATTAAGTTTTTTATTTGCATGGTAAAATCAGCATAGATTTATTCTATATGTCTTATGGTTAGATCCTTCCATATTCCTAATTTGATCTCATTTCTACATACTATATACCAAGTCTACACATAAGATACTGAATTCAAATGTGGAAGTGGCATTGTCATTAGCAATGAGAAAAGTCTGCTATAGAAAAAAAATGGCAAATTTGTTACTGGTCACATTATTTGCTTTAATTCAAGTTTAATCTACAATTGTTCTCAGATTTTCTGATTTAGTTGGGTCTCATGCTGAACATCTGTAGACTTATTTTTTGTTCTGTTTTTAACTATTTTATAAAGTAAAGCTACTCATAATTCCTCTCTGCCCTCCTCAAAGATTTTTAAGTCAGCTTGTACTTAAGTAATGCTGATCTTGTCTGCCTTGATCTCCTTTGTGTAAGAGATAAGTGCTTGATAGCTGAAGAGTTATACAGGTTTTTTTTTTTTTTAATTTTTATATGTGGTGACCTTTACAAGTAAACTTTTGGGCTGATTATAATCAGAATCAATATCTTTAATTTTATCAATTTCACATTTTCAATGTCAAGGACTTGTTTAACTAGATCAAATTCTAGTCATTCTTTTTAATTTGAATTATAGTTTTCTTGTCTTTATGCCCCCTCTTTTTTAAGCAAGGAATAAAAAGAACCACCTAAATAATGAATCTATTTTTAAAAACTCAAAACCTATGAAGGCACCCATTATATGTTGTGCCAATCCTCTATGATATATGTGAGGACATGGATAAGAACTGAATGAGATATCATGACATTCTTGATATAAGATATGGCTGTACCATAGTAAGATATGAGAGAGGAAAGGTAGAAAATGAGAATTATACTAATGACAGACAGAAAAAAGGGGTGTGTGTATATACATATATACATACATATATATATATATATATATATATGTAAATAATGTCTGGCAGTTATAGAATAAAATTTTATACTCTCTGTCCTTATTCTTCATGAACTTTAGCTAATGAGGATGTAGTTTGAAAGTCTCCTTACTGGAATGGATACTCTATTGAAACATTAGTTGTTTTCTTGTATGTAGATCGCAAATGATTTTTACCTCTATAGTCCAGTAGAATTCAATAAAAATGCCTTCCTTTCAGCCTTAAATTTAATGGAATTGTATTATAAACAAGTTTTTATTTATATCAAATGATATCTATTCCATGAAAAAAGGATATTTCTGACCTGTTGGCTAAAAGTTAACAATACAGTACAGTATTAATGAAGCCAGCAACAAAATTAGATTCTAGTTACATACTTAAAGGAAAGTGATATTAATAATTCAATATTGAATTATAATTATTATCTTTAAAACATAAAAATGAAGTAGCCTGTTATTTTTTTCCAATTCCAAGAATTTCAAGATAAGACTCACTTATTTAAGAAATTTCTAGGGTATCTTCATTATATGCTATTTCCTTTGTGTCCAAAGCTCTATGTGAGTTCTGGGGAGACTCAATATTATACACTTTGCCCTGAAATTTGCCAGGTGTTTGATTGACTCACCACTGCCACCAGTAGTTATACTGGTATATGATCTTAATGATCTGTGCAATAATCCCTTGGCAATTTGCCCAGGCATCTATCTCTTCCTTGTCAGTTAGCTTCAGACCTACCCCTACCCTCCTATTGGAAAATAATTTGAAATTCCATGTAATGGCATTTCTTCCTGTCAAAATGAACTTAAGTTGGTAGCTAATTCCATCATTTAGGTTACTGCACAGTTACTGACCTGTAAATACTACAGCTCACTATTCCAGCAAAGTTGAAGTTACAATACTCTCATTTTGTATCTATTTCCAGTGTTAGAGGTTTGCCTAAGGGTTATTTTAAAAGTTCAGAGACCACATAGCTCTTGGATTAAATAAAAATAATTCTATAAAACCAACTGGACTTAGTTAATTTTCAACTCCTTTCTCTTAGCTCCCTCATTAAAAGTGCTAACTGCTAGAAAATTTTAAAAAAATTGATTTAATCCTCACAGTGGTCATATTTTGAAATTTTACAATTTAGTTTCAAATAAGGCCAATAGAATTTGTATGTATATATACTTTAATGGATAGATGAAAAAGGAGTCTCAAACCTTCAACCTATCCATATTAAACACCGAACAAAAATACAGTGGTCTTTGGAGACTGTTCATCCTTTAGAAATCTACTTATCTGAACCAACTTAATGTAATTCATATGAATTATACTACTATTATGTGCTTTCATTGTGCTAAATGGTGGCTAGAGATACAAAGTGGTTGATCTCTAAGAACTTAAGTTAGAAAACAGGAAAAAAAGCATAAAGTAAATGTATGATGCTAGCAAAACATATGGTTCACACAATAAGTGCTAAATACAGTCTGAATACAGCATGGGAATGTGAGACTAATTACTCAAGAAAGGATAGATAAAAGAAGTGAGAATAGAACTGCTCCTTACATATAAAGAATGGGAAAAGCATTCTAGATAAAAAAAATTACACTCTCTTAGAAAAATTGTTAGCAGTTCTTGTAAACCTATTTAGCACTAGAACCAGGATCTATATTCTGGTGTCATAAGCTGAATGATGTGTTGACTACTACACAATGAAAAACATAAGTGATTTAAAAAAATGTTTTGGATGACTAATCTGATAGTGGCAAACAAACACAATGAGCAATCAATCAAGAGATTAGAGTTGTCCCAGATAGTTCTTACCCATTAATATTGATACACAGTATAATGCCTTTTATACACAAGTGCTTAATGAAACTTAACTTAATGGGGACATAAGTAGTAGAGAACCATTCAAATATTTTTTGGCAAGAAAAAAATAAAGTTTCTTTAAAATTATTAGGTAGTGTGGTTTAGTGGATAAAGGACTACCCTTGGAGTTGGGAACCTAGGTTCAAGTCTTGTCTTTGATATACGATTTGATTGAGTAAATTATTCAAACATCTCAGTGGCTCAAATAATCTAAAACTACAAATTGGAGAACTAGTTGTCCATCTACATTGATGGATGGGATTTCTTCTCTAAGATTTCCTTACAACCATGAAATTATAGGAAAGGAGAAAAAAAAAACTCTTAATAGGAAGGAACATAATATGTTTCTATATATGAGAGAGAAATGCAATGTTAAATCCATTTTAAAAAAAGTATTGCTAAAATATTTAAAAGAATCCAGTTGTATATTGTAAGCATTTAAAAAAAAGAGACAAAATCTGTTTTGTAAATTTGTGCATCCTGCTATCAGAAAACAGTTTTAAAAAATCACGAGTTTATAAAGTACAAAGAGAACATTCCTTAAATTTATTCAACTAATAAGCTGCTTTAATTCTTTTGAATTTATAAAGTTATATTTATGCCTCAACTTTTCAATTACATTTCTACTACAACAAAGTAGTATTTTTGTTTTTCATGGTATTAAAAAGGGAAAAGGAGTGTATCTGAAGACTTTCACCAAAAAGTGCTTAAAAGTTATGGAAAGGCTCCATAAGGAGATATGATATTATACAACCACTAAAACCATTTTTCTTGTAAAATTCAAGTACCAATGAATATTGCTGGTTATACAGTGGACCTTTCCAAATTTCAATTGTTCTAATAAATAAAAAAATAAAATCAGTGTGCACAGAGCATTTCATTTAAACTGAAATAGTTATTTTATTGAGTCAGTGGGGAAAAATAAAGATTATTGACAGAGATTTAGTGAATCACTGAATATTCATTATTAATAATGTAACAATGACATGAAGAAAAGCATGAAGGACCAGTCATCATGATTAACATTTATGAAGTATTCATTGTAAGAAAGATACTGTATTAGCTACAGTATAAAAAGCTGCATAAGATAAAATTCCTGTCCATAAGAATGCTGAAAATGAAGATTTAGAGGACACAAACGTTAAGTATAAGTACTCAAAGAACACTACAAATAATAATTACTAAAGATGTTCAGAAATGATAATGTGTGGAATGAAGCAGTCAAGGAAGGCTTCACCATTCACAAAACTCAAGTCACATAATCTATCACAGGCTATTTCTCATTTAGTTGAGTCATTTGAACTCCAAAATTGTTAGCAATGCTGACAGGAAAATGAAACCATTTTGAAAAGTTTAGCAAAGACAAAGAATATTTTTATTCCTTAGCAATACTAAAGAACAAAAACATAATAAATTAATGCTAGACATTTTCTTTAGAATTTTTTTAAACTATCTACAACCTTTGGGGTAAAATTTAAAAGGCAAGAAGGGTTTTATAACTGCTTGCATTACCAGGCGTATGTTGGGGAAGCTGTTAATTAAATGACCATCTAAAGATCTTATTTCTATTGACTCTTACATGGTCTACTTGAATATATGATATACTCAAGACCATCTTCAGGTAAGCGATTATTTAAGTACCTTGTGAAGAAACTCAGAGCACTTAATCTCCCAATTGAAAGCCTGGCACTTTTAAAAGAAATCCCTCCTTCAAGTATACTTTGTTGGACCAGGGTTTCTCAATATTAGGCTGGAAAAGGGTTTCTTCATTTGTTTTGTATCATGGAACAATTTTTGATAATTTGATCAAATCTACACATTCTTTTTGGGCAAGATGTTTGTTTTTCAATTAATAAATTCATATTCATAAAATTCATAAAAATAAATGCTAAATTTCATTTAGGGGTTACTTAAAAGACATAATTCCTCCCCGCATTCAAATTGCAGGAACCTCTGAAAAATATTTCCAAACTCCTTGGTTAAGAATCCTTGATCTAGAACAATAATACAGGATAATCCGATTATACCTTAATTTCTCTGGCTTCAGCCAGACTTATAAGACTTTCACATATAAATATGAATAGTGGCATTAAAGACCATATTTTTTTCCCTGGAAATTTATCTTAAAAACATTCCCCTTATATATTTTTTATTAAAAATACATACATTCATATCTTCAGGCATTTCTGAACAGAAAGGAAATAACTAGCAAAGACACACTGCAACACAAAATAAAGCATCAAAGACACTGAAATATTTTGAATTGTGTAGCAATGCATCTGGCAATTAGCATAAAATTTAATTACAAGGAAACTTGTTTAGAATTATTAATACTTTAATTTTGAATTTAAATTACTTACTATGCTGCAGAATCATTAAGTTGGTACTCCCGGGACCTGTTGAAACAGGCTTGTACACCACTATCTTTCCACAGTCTTTTGATAACACCCGCAAGTTCTGCAGTCATAAAACCTTCTTCAGCAGCTCCAGCAAGAACAAATAGTTGCCGGGCATCATCCTAAAAAATTGTAAGAAAAAAAAAAAGATGGGGGGTGGGAGAAGAAGCTATTATAAAACAAAAATAACCAATTCATTCTGTTCTAAAAACAAAATTATAAAAAAAAATTGCAAACGTGCTCCTCCTCCACATTACTATGTATTTACATTAAGAAAAAATGTTATTCCCAATAAGATCAGGGGTAAAACAAGGTTGCCCACTATCACCATTACTATTCAATATTGTATTAGAAGTGCTAGCTTTGGCAATAAGAGAAGAAAAAGAAATTAAAGTAATTAGAGTAGGGTAATGAAGAAACCAAATTATCAGCTCTTTGCAGATGATATGATGGCATACTTAGAAAATCCTAGAGAATCAACTAAAAACTATTAGAAATAATCCACAATTTTAGCAAAGTTGCAGGATACAAAATAAATCCATCAGCATTTTTATACATCACTAAAAAAACATCATCTGGAAGAAAAAAAGGTCAAGAATTTCAAGGGAAATAATGAAAAAAAATGCAAATGAAGGTGGTCTAGCTGTACCAGATCTAAAACTGTATTATAAAGCAGAGCTTGTCAAAACCATTTGTTATCGGCTAAGAAATAAAATAGTCAATCAGTGGAATAGATTAGGTTTATAGGACAAAACAGACAATAACTATAGTAATCTAGTGTTTGACAAACCCAAATACTTCAGCTTTTTAGATGAGAACTAACTATCTGACAAAAACTGCAGAACTGGAGATCACAAAATAGACAATTTTGATTATATTAAGTTAAAAAGTTTTTGTACAAATAAAATTAATGCAGACAAGATTAAAAAGGAAGCAATAAATTGGGAAAACATTTTTACATTCAAAGGTTCTGATAAAGGACTCATTTCTAAAAGATACAGAAAATTGACTCAAATTTATCTGAAAACAAGCCATTCTTCAATTGATAAATGGTATATAAATGTTATAGAATATTACTGTTCAGTAAGAAACAAACAACAGGATGATTTCAGAGAAGCCTGGATAGTCTTAAATGAACTAATGCTAAGTGAAATGAGCAGAACTAGGAGATCATTAAACACAGCAACAACAAGACTATACAATGATCAATTCTGATGGACATGGCTCTTTTCAACAATGAAATGATTCAAACCAGTTCCAATTGTTCAGTGATGAGGAGAGTCATCTACACCAAGAGAGAGGAGTGTGGGAACTGAGTGGTTGACAACATAGCATTTTCACTTTTTGTTGTTTGCTTGCATTTTATTTTGCTTCTCTTTTTTTTCTTGTGTGGCACAATAATTGTATAAATATGTATACATATATTGGACTTAACATATATTTCTACCATGTTTAACATATATTAGATGACGCCATCTAGGACAGGGTGTAGGGTAAAACTGGAACACAGGGTTTTGCAAGGGCTAATGTTGAAGAATTGTCCATGCACATGTTTTGAAAAAGAAAAAGCTTTAATAAAAAAAAATTTAGAAGTAAAGATTTAAAGAATCAGAGAATGTCATTGCTGCAAGACATCATACCTGAAAAGAAGATTAGAAATGATCTGTTACCACAGAATCCTTTTACAGATAGAGAAAGTAAGGTTCAGAGAAAAATGATTTATTCAATATTCTCTTAGGTAGTAACAAAGAATTAGAACCCTAGTCAAGAACTCTTTGTATAACATCTTGTTATTTTTCCTATAGAACACAGTACACAGCAAAATGTGTTCCCTGTTCTCAAGAAAACAAATGAGTCAGTATGCTTATAATTTCTATAACACCTTCAAATTACAGAGTTTCCTCCCTACCTCCCCAAAAAACTTTTTGAGGTAGGTAACATTTAGAACCCTCATTAAAACAGAAAGGAAATTACAGCCCTGAAAAATCTGAGACTGATCCATACTAGCACAGCTAACCAATGTATTGCAACTTTTTTTAAAGACATTCTGTATCAAAATATTTGACTTATGTGGGTACTATAATAGTTATTTTAGAGACCTAATAATAGATATTTGTGGTCCTAGTCCTTATTTGAGGGTAAAACTAATAAATGAAGATGTATATTGAAACTTGAAGAATAGATGGCACTGAGATACTTTAGGACTCAGGTAAAAAGAAAAATATTCTGAGCAGAGGTAGGAGCAGGAAAAACATGGAAAGAATACTGTTTTTTTTTTTTTTGGAGGGTATTGCAGAGATCAAAATGAACAAAGTAAAGAAGTTCATTCTTTCATTTCAATAAGGACTCACTTAACTAAATGAACCAGAAAGTTCATTTAGGGAATTACTGGGATACAATATTGAACAAGTAGGTGGGACTGGATTACTAATCATCCTGAAAGATAAATTTAGATGTGGAGATTAAATTATTTATTTTATTTGGAATTTAAAAAAAAAAAAACTCCAGATACTTTTCACTATGAATTAATGAAAACAAAGAGTAAATGAAAAATAGTTATTTTAAAACATTAAGTGAAAATCACCATTTTACCTGAGTATCTAGATATATTCATTGATTTTATATATGTGTCCATTTTTTGTTTGAACTTTTAAACTAATTTTCTCATTTCTTTGATTGAATTTTTAAGCAAATTTTCTCAATTTTTTTTTCACTTCATTATACATAAAGTTTATATGTGAGGGGTGTGTGTGTGTGTAAAGGAGAAAAACTATTTAATAAGATAAACTTTATCTTATTTTCAATAAGGCTTCATTATTAATTATGGGATTAATTTCCTTCTGGGCTTTACCATAAAGAATATTTTGTTGAAATGTTAAAATCATGATCAAAATCATGCTCTCTGATTAAACATATCAAGATCTTGAGACCATGTCATATGACTAATGGATACATGCAGAAAAGAGAGTTTAGATTGGAGAGTATGGTTGTCTTTTAAGTTTTTAATTATCATGAGAAAGTAGATTTAGAAATGTTCTATTTGACTTTGACAAGCATAATAGGAAAAAGTGCAGAAGATTAAAAGAAATGAATAAATCTAGTTTTAGTGTCAGGACAAACAAATCAATTTCCTAATACTAAGAGGTCCAAAATTAGAATAGACTGTCTTACAAAGGGACTAGATATTCCCCCCAGGTCCTAGGCAGCTTGAAACAAAGGTTAGGTGATTATTTTTGGTGTGTGTTACGGTGTCAATTTCTTTAAGTGCCTAGATATTCTTTGAAGTCCCTTCTAATATAGAAGTTGTGATTCTACATCTAAATGTTTTAATTTTACTTCTAAAATACCATTATGCTTTACGACAAAGAACATCTATATACACAGTGCAATTTCCCCAGATATATATTACAAATTGTGTGATGGAAAATTTTGGATTGACTTGATTTTTCTAACATCAAGCTGAATTTTAGATGTTCTATTAGGAAGCAGGAAAAGAATGATATGTATATTTTATCACACAACAGAGGATCTTTTCAGGCTATTAAAGAGGGTGATAGTTTTTTCATCATATCTCTTTTACTTATTTATTAGAAGAGAAAGTGCTATGTTGTGATCCACAATCAGTTCCCACGGTCCTCTCTCTGGGTGTAGATGGCTCTCATCAACACAAGATCACTGGTACTGGTCTGAATCATCTATTCCAGTGATTGACTATTCTATTTCTTAGACAATACCAAATGGTTTTGATGACTGCTTTATAATATAGTACTAAGTCTGACACAGCTAAGCTACCTTCACTGGCATTTTTTTTGGCATTAATTCCCTTGAAATTCTTGCACTTTTGTTCTTCCAGATGAACTTTGTTATTTTTTTCTAGATTTGTAAAATAATTTCTTGGGAGTTTGATTGGCATGGCACTAAATAAGAAGATTAATTTAGATAGGAATTGTCATTTTTAATATATTAGCTCGGGATATCCATGAGCACTTGGTATTTTTGCAGTTGATTACATCTGACCATTTCTGGGGAAAGGGTTTTGTAATTGTGCTCATATAGTTCTTGACTATGCCTTGGTAGATAGACTCCCAAATATTTTATATTATCAACAGTTATTTTAAATAGAATTTCTCTTTGTATCTCTTGCTGCTGGACTTTGTTGGTAATATTTTAAAATGGTGATGATTTATGTGGATTTTGTATCCTGCAACTTTGCTAAAGAATTGTTTCTAATAGTTGATTTTCTAGGATTCTCTAAGTATACCATCATATCTAAAAAGAATGATAATTTGGTTTCTTCATTACCTACTCCAATTCCTTTCATCTTTTTTTTTCTTCTTTCATTGCAAAAGCTAACATTTCTAATACAATATTGAATAGTACTGGTGATAATGGGCAACCTTTTTTCACTCCTGATCTGACTGGAAATGGTTCTAGTTTGTGCCCCTTACACATGATGTTTGCTGATGATTTTAGACGAATGCTATTAATCATTTTAATAAAAACTTATTCCTATACTCTCTAGTGTTTTTTATAAGAATAGATATTGGATTTTATCAAATTTTTTTTCTGCATCTATTGAGATAATATGATTTTTGTTAATCTGGTTATTGATATAGTCAATTATGGTAATAGTTTTCCTACAATTGAACCAGCTCTACATCCCTGGTATAAATTCTACTTGGAAATAGTATATTATCCTGGGAATGACTTTCTATAATCTCTTTGGTAATATCTTATTTAAGATTTTTGCATTAATATTCATTAGGGAAATTTGTCTACAATTTTCTTTTTCTGTTTTCATTCTACCTGGCTAAATATCAGCACCTGTATTATAAAAGGAATTTGGTAGGACTTCTTCTTTCCCTATATTTTCAAATAATTTGTATGGTATTATATATATCTATATACATACATACATATACAGATTATATATATATATATATATATATATATATATATAAAATATATGGAATTAGTTGTTCTTTAAATATAGAATTCACCTGTAAATCCATCTGGTTCTGGAGATGTTTTCTTAGGAATTGATTAATAGCTTGTTCTATTTCTTTTTCTAAAATGGAATTGTTTAAATAATTTATTTCTTCTTTTGTTAATCTGGGCTATCTATATTTTTGTAGGTATTTCTCCATTTCACTTAGATTATCAAATTTATTGACATATACTTGGGAAAAATAACTCAATTATTGCTCTAATTTTCTCTTCATTGGTGGGCAGTTCTTCCTTTTCATTTTTGAGACTAACAATTTGATTTTCTTCTTTCCTTTTCCTAATCAAATTAACTAAATGTTTATTTATTTTGTTGTTTTTTTAATAAAACCAACTTTCAGTTTTACTTCTTAATACAAGAGGTGTATTTTTTACTTTCAATTTTATTAATCTCCCTATTATTTTCAGAATTTCAAATTTGATATTTAATTGCAGTTTTTAATTTGTTATTTTTCTAGGTTGCAAGCCCAATTCATTGATCTTCTCTTTTTCTATTTTATGTAAGTAAGAATCTAGAGATACAAAATTCCCCTAATAGAATCTATCTGCCAAGGAAAAGTCAGGAACTATATAAGCAAAACTACAAGATACTTTCCACATGAATAAAGTCAGATTTAAACAAATGGAAAAATATCAAGAGCTCTTGGATAGGTAGAGCAAATATAATAAATATGACAATACTACCTAAACTATTTATTTAATGCTCTACCAATCAAACTCCCAATAAACTCTTTTACCAACCTAGAAAAAAATAACCACAAAATTCATCTGGAAAAACAAAAGATCAAGAATTTCAAGGGAATTAATGGAAAAAGAGGCAAATGAAGGTGACCTAGTTGAACCAGATCTAAAACTATATTATAAAGCAGCAGTCATCAAAACCATTTGGTATTGCCTAAAAATAAAGTAGTTGATCAGTAGAATAGGTTAGGTTTACAAAACAAAATAGGCAATCACTATAGTAATCTAGTGTTTGACAAATCCAAAGATCCCAGCTTTTGGGATAAGAACTCACTATCTGACAAAAACTGCTGAGAAAATTGGAAATCAGTATGGCAGAAACTAGGCATTGACTAACACCTAATACTGTATACCAAGATAAGATCAAAATAGGTTCATGATCTAGACATAAAGAATGATATTATAAACAAATTAGAAGAATATAAGTTAGTTTACCTCTCTGATCTCTGGAGGAGGAAGGAATTTGTGACCAAAGAACTGGAGATCACAAAATACACAATTTTGATTATATTAAGTTAAAATCGTTTTGTACAAATAAAACTAATGCAGACATTAGATTAGAAGGGAAACAATAAACTGGGAAAACATTTTTACATTTAAAGGTTCTGATAAAGGCCTCATTTCTAAAAGATATAGAAAATTGACTCAAATTTATAAGAAATCAAGCCATTCTCCAATTGATAAATGGTCAAAAAATATGAACTTCCAGATGAAGAAATTGAAACTATTTCTAGTCATGAAAAGATGCTCTAAATTAATATTGATCAGAGAAATACAAATTAAGTCAACTCTGAGATACCACTACACACCTGTCAGATTGGCTAAGATGACAGGAAAAGATTATGATCAATGTTGGAGGGGATGGGGAAAAAGTGGGACACTAATACATTGTTGGTGGAATTGTGAATGGATATAACCGTTCTGGAGAACAATTTGGAACTATGCTCAGAAAGTTATCAAAATTGCATACCCTTTGACCCAGCAGTGTTTTCTATTGGGCTTATATCCCAAAGAGATCTTAAAGGAGGGAAAGGGGCCCATGTGTGCAAAGATGTTTGTGGCAGCAAGAAACTGGAAACTGAATGGGTGCCCATTATTTAGAGAATGGCTGAATAAATAATGGTATGTGAATGTTATAGAATATTATTATTTGTAAGAAACCACCAACAAGATGATTTCAGAGAGGCCTGGAGAGACTTACATGAACTGATGCTATGTGACATGAGCAGAACCAGGAGATCATTGTACATAGCAACAACGAGATTATAAATGATCAAATCTGATGGATATGGCTCTCTTCAACAATGAGATGATTCAAACCAGTTCCAGTTGTTCAGTGATGAAGAAAATCATATACACTCAGAGAGAGGCCTGTGGAAACTGAATGTGGATATTTTCACACTTTCTGTTGATGTCTGCATTTGCTTTCCTTCTCAAGTTTTTTCTCTTTCTAGATCTGATTTTTCTTTTTATAGATAACTCTATAATATATATATATACACACACTGGATTACCTGCCATTTAAAGAGGGGGTGAGGGGGAGTATGGAAAATTTTGCAACAAAGTTTTTCAAGGGTCAGTGTTGAAACACATGCATATGTTTTATAAATAAAAAGCTTTAATTAAAAAAAAAAACCTTAGGAAAAAAATTCCCCTAATAACTGCTTTGGTTGCATCCCACAAATTTTGGTATATTTTCTCATTATTGTCATTCTCTTGGATGAAATTATTGATCATGCCTATGATTTGTCATTTCACCAATTCATTCTTTAGGATTAGATTATTTACTTTCCAATTAATTTTGTTCTATTTTCCCCTGACATTTTGCTGCATGTAATTTTTATTGCATCAAGATCTGAAAAAATGCATTTACTATTACTACCCTTCTGGATTTGATTCTGAGGTCTGTATGCCCTTATATATGGTCAATTTTTGTACAGGGACTACACTCCTTCCTGTCTTCATTCAATTTTCTGTACAGATCTGTCATATCCAACTTTCCTAAAATTCTATTTATCTCCTTAACTTCTTTATTTTGTAGTTCAATTTATCCAGCTATGAGAGTGCATGATTGAGATCCCCAACTAGTATAGTTTTGCTGTCTATTTCTTCTTGCAACTCTCAACTTTTCCTCTAGAAATTTGGATGCTATACCATTTGGTACATATAAGATTATTATTGATATTACTTCATTATTTATGGTACCCCTTAGCAAGATATACTTTCCTTTTTTATCTCTTTTAATTAGATCTACTTTTGCTTTTGCTTGATCTGAAATCAGGATCATTACCATTGCTTCTTTCTCCTTCAGGTGAAGTATAACAGATTCTGCTCCAGCCTTTTATCTTTATTCTATATGCATCACTTTGTTTTAAATGTGTTTCCTGTAAGCAACATATCATAGGATATGGGCTTTTTATTCAGTCTGCTATCTGCTTCTGTTTTATGGGACAGTTCATTCCATTTCCATTCCCATTCATAGTTAAATTGACTAATTCTGTCTCCTCCACCATCTTACTTAACCCAAGTTATTCATTTCTCTTTCCTTTCCCCCTTTCGTTCTTCCGCAGTATTTTGCTTCTGAACACTGCTTCTTTCAGCCCTCTCCCTTACAGCCCCTATCCTTTTCTTATCTTTCTCCTACTACTTCTGTTTTCTCTTCTATTAGCCTTGCCTTTTCCTTTCCCCTTTCCCCTTTCCCCTTTCACTTCCCTAGAAGGTGAGAAAAGTTTGTCTGTGAAATCAGATATGTCTAATATTCTCTCTGAGCCAAATCTGATGAGAATAATATTCACACAATGTTCATCCCCCTTCCTTACTTCCCTCAATTATAATAGGTCTTCTTTGCCTCTTCATGAGATGTAATTTCCTTTATCTTACCTTCATTTTCCTGTTTTTCCAGTACATTCCCTTTTTCCTCTCTAGTTTCTTTTTTATATTATCACAGTAAAGTTAAATTATACCTGTACACTCTATGTATACCCATAACAGAGATATAGTACACATTATTTCTTTCATTTTTACCTTTTTATGCTTCTCTTGAGTTCTATATTTGGAGATCAATTTTTTTTGTTCAGCTCTGGTCTTTTCATCAGAAATAAATGAAATTCACACTATCACTGAATGTCCATCTTCTTCCCTGAAAGATAATGCTCAATTTAGCTGGACAATTGATTCTTTGCTGCAATCCAAGTTCTTTTGTCTTTCAGGATATCAGATTCCAGGTCCTTTGATTCTTTAAGGTATAAGCTGCTAGGTTCTATGTAATCCTGATTGGGCTTCCTTTCATATTTGAATGATTTCTTTTAGGCTACTTGCAGTATTTTTCCTTGGTCTAATAATTATGAAATTTAGGTACTATATTCCTTGGAGTTTTCATTTTGAGGTCTTCTTTAGAAGGTGATTGGTGAATTCTTTCAATGGATATTTTACCTTTTGATTCTAGGACATTATGGCAGTTTTCCTTGATTATTTCATGAAAGATGATGCCTAAGCTTTTTTTTTTTTCATTATGGTTTTTGGGAAGTCCAATATCCCTTAGAATGTTTCTCCTACATCTATTTTCCAAGTCTATTTTTTCAATGAGGTATTTTACATTTTCTTCAATTTTTAATTTTTTTTTTTGGTTTTCCTTGACTGATACTTGATGTCTTGTTGAATCATTCATTTCTATTTGTTCAGTTCTAATTTTTAGTGAATTATTTTCTTCAGTTACCTTTTTTAACTCATTTTGAATTTGGCCAGTTGAATTTTTAAATGAGTTGTTTTGGTCTATTTTTTTTCCATTTCACAAATTCTGTTTTTCAAGGAGTTGTTTTCTTTTTCCATTTACCAAATCTGTTTTGTAAGGAGTTATATGCTTTTCCCCTTTCAATAAATCTATTTTGTAAGGAGTTTTCTTCAGATAATTTCTCTGTTTCCTTTTCAAAATCCTCTTGCAAAATTCTCCCTTCCTTTCCCTTTTTTTCTTCTAACTCTCTTTTAAGATCCTTTTTGAATTCTTCCAAGAGAGCCTTGTGAGATGGGACCAATTCATATCACCTTTTGGGGTTTCACCTGGAGGTAATCTGCTTTTAGTGTCCTCAGTGTTTGAAATCTGTTCCTCTTTTTCTCCATAAAAACTATCTATGGTCAGAGTTCTTTTTGCTTTTTTAGTCTTTTTTTTTTAAAGGATGAGGTCTGCTTTTAGGACAAAGCAGGGTTTGTCCAATCTACTTCTACAGGTAAGAGTAGCTATCCTGGATAAGTGCTGACTAACTTCTGGGGCTGGGTGGGCATGGCCAGACCCTGGGTTTCAGGGGCTCACTATTTGTCTTTTGTATTTGTGTTGGATGTCTTAAAACTAGTCTGCTGATCTGTTGCTTGCAACCAGTAGAAAATAACCAACCCTGCTGTAGATTCCTCCTGATGGATTCCCCAGTATGCAAAGACCACATAACCCTGGGTCTCTTCACTGCCTGCACTCAGGTTTCTGCATAGCTGCCTGTACTCGACCTATCTCCCTCCATGCCTGATTGAAACAGACCCTTTCTGAAGATTTTTCAAGTTATCTTCTGCTGGAAATTTGTTATCCTCCAAATATTTGTGAGTTCTGTCACTCTAAAACTAATCTAGAGGCTTAATTTGCCTTTAATCTGAGGGATATTGGAAGAACTCAGAAAAAGTCATGTCTCCTCTCTACCATGTGACTCTGCCCCCATTTTATCTTTTAATAGTAAAATTTTATGGCAATTATAGGAACATTTCCAGAATATAGAATGTTTAGTACATTTTAATTGAATATATTTTACCAGACCTCTTAAAACAGCCTGCATTTCATGCAGTCAGGTTTTAAAATGCAAATAATGTTAAAAGGTATTCTCCAAACATTTTAAGTAATTTTTCCTAATTTAATATTTCAAATACATTTGATTTCATACCTAGTTTCATATGAACTATACTGTCTGTATTTAACAGAATGTCTTCAAAAGCTGATTTGGCAAAACAATTCATTACCACATGGCCAATTAAGCTAAAAATATCTTTCAAGGCTTAACTAGACTGTTACTGGGGCAAGACCTATCTGATGTTCTTACAGCTAGCTAGCATCTGTCAGAATGTTCTGTCTACTCTGAGCATCTTTCAGAAGAGTCACCAAAATGCCATGTAAGACATAAGTAGACCACGATACAGACCAAATTATATTGTGACTTTTTAAAAGTCATTACCAGATTCTTGTCCACTTAATAAATTCAGTTAAAACAATTATTACTTAAAAAGGAAAGAGGCATGCTCACAGCATATTATTCCTATCTTGAAGTAAAATGAATTTTAACTATAATTATGCAGTTAAGATAACTTTTTAATTGATTATTTATTTTAACTCTTCATTTACCCTTACTGTTTAATAAAGGAATAACTGCTTTGGCCACTTTCAAAAAGTTTTTCTTAGCTGAGCTAAGAACTTAAAATCCAAAATCCTCATAAGTATCCACGTTAGGTTATATTCTGAATTTTTTAAGCAAAATGGAAAAATATGATTATTTACCAAAAAAGTGTAAATTAGAGAAAAGAAAAGAATTGGATGGAGTTGGATAGTGAAACATATTACCTGAAAGAAAACAGAGCCTTTTTCTTGGCAATACATAAAGCTCACAATTTTTCCAGATGTGAACAAAATGTGAAAAATAATGAAGTCAAGTCTTCCAGATGGGATCACAATACATAAGCATATGTCTTTTTTTTTATAAAGGAAATGTCAAGAAGGATGCACGCAATCAGCCACCACAAGTGATATATACTTAATAAAACCAAAGTAAACAAGTTCTTAAAAGTCCACATTTCTATAATCATTTACAAAATTAAAGTAAAAAGAAATTGTTTCTATCCAAAATAATCACTTAATATAATCTAAAGTGCAACTTATTTGTATCAACTACTCCAATTTATTTTTTAAAGGTTCAAATTTAAGATATAAGCTGAGATTATGTGGGGAAAAAACTGTCCTTTATTTATAATAGTTTATTATTTTCTCAATAGCTGGGGTGCTAAAACTTGTGGACTATAATTGTGTTTCAATCTAAAGCAGTATCTCAGAAACAAAAGGGGAACTCTAAAAACATTTTTCACTATATTTATTAATGACATTTGTCCTCCTTCTTAGACTTTCCAAAAGCAACAAATTCTCCTAAATGATATAAAATCATCCAATTAGCAATAGATTACTAACCATATAATTATCTGTAAGACATTAGCAATAAATCTAAATGAGCATATACTTTCAGACATAATATTTAAATCGGTTATTTTGTGTGTGTCTGTGTGTGTAGACACACATTTTAATAATCACTGGCATTAAAAACAAGTGGGGAGAACTAGAGAAAAGTTTCCAAAAAAGTCAACAGGACCTTACCTTCAATAAGTTTATAATGTAATGTGAATTTACAAAAAATATGCAGAAATGAAGAGAATATTTGTAAAAATAGAAATAAATAAAAAGCATACAGAGGATATGCTCAATTAAATCAGCTTTGCCAGAAACAGTAAGAAATCAAATTTGTAAAAACAGTTTGGTTTAGGAGACAGGAGAGCTACCCTCAAAGTTAGAAAACCAGGTTTTAAATCCTGTCTCTGACATGTAACTATATATCCACAGGCAATCTATTCATCTTCTTGTTGCTCAAGGCAATGCTCTAAGGCAGAAGTGCCAAACAGAAGGCTTGCTATTCTGCCTGAAATACTGTGACAACCAGAAATAGAACTAGACAAATTTAACAAAATAAATCAAAATTCTATGCAACATAGATAATGTGGTTTTCTAAGTCAATATGCAAAAACAGAAATTCTTATATATCATTGAATGGTGTGTCTCTGTTGAGTTTAACACTACTGCTCTAAGAAAATTGTAGAGCAATTAACCATCTACATTGGTAGAATCTCATCTGAGAGTTTCTCTACAACAAGGAAATCATGTGAAAAAGTTGAGTTAACTAAGTGGCACGTGGATAGAGTGCTGGGTTTGGAGTTGGGAAGACACAGTTTAAATCCGACCTCAGATATTTACTAGCTATGTGACTATTAGCAAAGTCACTTAACTATGCTTGTTTCAGTTTCCTTATCTGTAAAATGGCAATAAGAATATCATTTATTTCCTATGTGAGGAACAAATGAGATAATAATTATAAAACACTAAGCATAATGCCAGGTATACAGTAAATGTATTATTTTATGCTATATAAAATTATAAATTATGTTATTTGTAAATATATCATATAGTTAGCTATTATTAAAGCATATTCAACCAAACTAAGTTTTACAAGTTACAAAGCTAAAGATTAACAAGAAGAAAAAATGTGCCTGTAGAATAATATTTCAAAATCTGATAGGAAGAATTGAGAAAAGAATGGAGAGTACTACAATGTAAAGAAAAAAAAACTAGAAAAAATGAGGAGTAGAGGGATGAGAGTCCACATGTGAGGTCATAAGATTCTAGAGTATTATCCATGTAAATAAAAACTAAAACCTACTGTGGTGAAAAAAATTGGTAGGCTATGATGATGAAAATATAAAAACACTATTATTCTTTACCTACTTCTAAAAGACTATTTGACTTAGAGAGTAAATTCCTGTCTCCAACAAGCATTACACATGAACATGTTAAAATAATAATAATTTTTAAAAATTCCTTGACATATAAAAAGCAGAAATCTCCATTTAACAATTCCATGTCACAAGACACATAAAATTGGGAGATATGCAGCATGGAAATCATGGGCATTGGTTCTAATCCTGCTTCTTAGCTTGAATATGATTTTGGGTCAAATCACTTAACATCTCTGTAACCCAATTTCCTCATCTCTGCCATGAGGGAGATAGACTAAATGAACTCTAGTTCCTTCTGATTTTAAACCAATGAATCTATTATCTTCTAGTATCTACTTTAACTATCTTCTTTTTATTACTGTGCCCATCATATTCTGTATACTTCACCCAAACAAATCCTGAACCTTCCTATCTTTATTTAATACTTAAGGTGATCTGAAAAGGTTCAAGATAGAAACATAATTACAACCACAAATCTAAAATTGGAAAGAAACTTAGTGGCCTATATAGGTAGTTTCATTATATGGGTAGATCACTATCACTGAAAAAGTTATCAAGTTTGCCATTTAGGAGATAAAATTATAGCAGAGAATGATTATCCCATCATTTTCAAGTTTTTAATGTCCTGCTTATAAAGAAGTATTTTATTATAAATATCCCTTTGTCTATCCTTTACACATTTTAATACTACTGGAGGTCCACCAGTTAAGATAACTGGTTCTTTTTTTTTAAATTTCATTTTATTTGCAAAACATAAGTATGGGTAATTCTTCAACATTAACCCTTACATATCTTATTGTTACAAATTTTTCCCCCCAACTCCCCACCCCTCCCCTAGATGGCAGGATATCCACTACATGTTAATTATGTTAAAATACTTGACAGATAGAGTATATGTATACACATTTCCACACTTATCATTGTTATGAAAGAAAAATCGTATCTACACAAAAGAATTATCAGATAAAGGAAACTCAATGTAAGCAAACATCAAATTGAGAGTATGAGAATGTTATGTTGTGGTCCACATTTCACATCCCTCTCTCTGGGAGTATATGGCTTTCTTCAGTGAACAATTGGAAGTGGTTTGGAACATTTCATTGTTGAAGAGAGCCATGTCCATCAAAATTGACCGTCATATAGTATTGTTGTTGCCGTATATAATGATTTCCTGGTTCTGCTCATTTCACTCAGCATCAGTTCATGAAAGTCTCTCCAGGTCTCTCTCAAATCGTCCTGCTGGTCGTTTCTTACAGAGCAATAATATTCCATAACATTCATATACCATAATTTATTCAGCCACTCTCCAATTGATGGGCATCTACTCAGTTTCCAGTTTCTGGCCACTACAAAAAGGGCTTCCACAAACGTTCTTGCACATGTGGGGCCCTTTCCTTCCTTTATGATTTCTTTGGGATATAAGCCCAATAGAAATGCTGTTGGGTCAAAGGGTATGCACAGTTTGATAACTTTTTGAGCATAGCTCCAAATTGCTCTCCAGAATGGCTGGATCTATTCATAGCTCCACCAACAATGCATCAGTGTCCTAGCCTTCCCACATCCCCTCCAACATTCATCATTAACTTTTCCTGTCATTTTAGCCAATCTGACAGGTGTGTAATGCTACCTCAGGGTTGTCTTAATTTGCATTTCTGAGATCAATAGTGATTTGGAGCACCTTTTCATATGACTATAGATAGTTTTAATTTCATCCTCTGAAAATTGTCTGTTCATATCCTTTGACCATTTATCGATTGGAGAATGGCTTGGATTCTTATAAATATGAGACAATTCTCTATATATTTTAGAGATGAGACCTTTATCAGAACCCTTAAATGTAAAGATGATTTCCTAATTTATTGCTTCCCTCCTAATCTTGACTGCATTGGTTTTGTTTGTACAAAAACTTTTTAACTTAATATAATCAAAGTTATCTATCTGGTTTTCAATTAAGTGTTCCAGTTCTTCTTTGGACATAAATTTATTCCATCTCCATAGGTCTGAGAGGTAAATTATATTACGTTCCTCTAATTTACTTATAGTATCACTCTTTATATCCAGATCATGAACCCATTCAGATCTTATCTTGGTATGTGGTGTTAGATGTGGGTCAAGCCCTAATTTTTTTCCACACTAGTTTCCAATTTTCCCAGCAGTTTTTTTTTTTTTTTTTTTTTTTTTGCTGAGGCAATTGGGGTTAAGTGACTTGCCCAGGGTCACACAGCTGGGAAGTGTCTGAGACCAGATTTGAACTCAGGTCCTCCTGACTTCAGGGCTGGTGGTCTTACCACTGAGCCACCTAGCTGCCCCTTTCCCAGCAGTTTTTGAAAATAGTGAGTACTTATCCCAGAAGCTGGGGTCTTTGGGTTTATCAAAGACTAAATTGCTATAGTTATTGCCTAGTTTGTCTTGTGATTCTATCCTATTCCACTGATCGACTACTCTCTTTCTTAGCCAGTACCAAATGGTTTTGATGACCGCTGCTTTGTAATATAGTTTTAGATCTGGTACAGCAAGTCCACCATCTCAGCTTTTTTTTTCATTAATTCTGTTGAAACTCTTGACCTTTTGTTCTTCCAAATGAATTTTGCTACTATTTTTTCTAGATCTGTAAGATAATTCCTTGGGAGTTTGATTGCTATGGCACTAAATAAGTAAATTACTTTCGGTAGTATTGTCATTTTTATTATATTCGCTCAGCCTACCCATGAGCATTTTATGTTTTTCTAATTGACTAGGTCTGATTTCATTTGGGTGGGAAGTGTTTTGTAGTTTAGTTCATATAGTTCCTGACTTTCCCCTGGGAGATAAATTCCCAAATATTTTATAGTATCAATAGTTATTTTGAATGGAATTTCTTTTTGTATCTCTTCCTGCTGAACTTTATTGGTAATATATAAAAATGCCGATGATTTATGGGGATTTATTTAGTATCCTGCAACTTTGCTAAAGTTGTGAATTGTTTCTAGTAGTTTTTTAGTTGAGTCTCTAGGGTTCTCTAAGTATATCATCATATCATCTGCAAAGAGTGATAATTTGGTTTCCTCATTACTCTAATTCCTTTAATCTCTTTTTCTTCTCTTACTGCCAAAGCTAACATTTCTAAGACAATATTAAATAATAATGGTGACAGTGGGCAGCCTTGTTTCACTCCTCATCTTATTGGGAATGGTTCTAGTTTGACTCCATTACATATGATGCTTGCTGACGGTTTTAAGTAGATACTACTAATCATTTTAAGGAAAAGCCCATTTATTCCTATACTGTCCAGTGTTTTTAATAGGAATGGGTGTTGAATTTTATCAAAGGCTTTTTCTGCATCTACTGAGATAATCATATGTTTTTTGTTAATTTGGTTATTAATATAATAGATTATGCTAATAGTTTTCTTAATATTGAACCAGCCCTGCATTCTTGGTGTAAATCCTACTTGATCATGGTGCATTATCCTGGGGATAACTTTCTGTAATCTCATTGCTAAAATCTTATTTAAGATTTTTGCATCAATATTCATTAGGGAAATGGGTCTATAGTTTTCTTTCTCAGTTTTTTCCCTACCTGGTTTAGCTATCAGCACCATATCTGTGTCATAGAAGGAATTTGGTAGTATACCTTCTTTCCCTATTTTTTCAAATACTTTATATAGTATTGGGATTAATTGTTCTTTGAATGTTTGGTAGAATTCACATGTAAATTCATCTGGCCCTGGAGATTTTTTTCTTAGGGAGTTGATTAATAGCTTGTTCTATTTCATTTTCCAAAATAGGGATATTTAAATAATTTATTTCCTCTTCTGTTAACCTAGGCCATCTATATTTTTGTAGATATTCCTCCATTTCATTTACATTGTCAAATTTATTGACATAAAGTTAGGCAAAGAAACTCCTAATTATTACTCTAATTTCCTCTTCATTGGAGGAAAGTTCTCCCTTATTTTTGAGACTAACAATTTGATTTTACTCTTTCCTTTTTCTAATCAAATCAACTAAAGTCTTTTATATTTTGGTGGTTTTTTCATAAAACCAACTCTTACTTTTATTTATTAATTCGATAGTTTTCTTATTTTCAATTTTATTGATCTCCCCTTTAATTTTCAGAATTTCCAATTTGGTATTTGAGGGTTTTTAATTTGGTCTTTTTCTAGCTTTTTTAATTGTAAGTCCAGTTCATTGATCTTTTCTTTCTCTATTTTATGCAAATAAGCATCTAGAGATATAAAATTACCCTTTATAACCGCTTTAGCCATGTCCCACAAATTTTGTTATGTTGTCTCACTGTTGTCATTCTCCTGGATGAAATTATCGATTGTGTCTATAATTTGCTCTTTCACCCACTTATTCTTCAGGATTAGATCATTTAATTTCCAATTAATTTGTGGTCTGTTTTCTCCTGGTCTTATATTACATGCGAGTTTTATTGCATCATGATCTGAAAAGGATGCACTTACCATTTCTGCTTTTCTGCATTTTGATGTTTTTATGCCCTAACACATGATCAATTTTTGTATAAGTTCCATGAACCCCTGAGAAAAAAGTATACTGCCTTCTATCACCATTCAATTTCTTCCAGAGATCTATCATACCTAACTTTTCTAGCCTTTTGTTTACCTCCCTAACTTCTTTCTTATTTATTTTGTGATTTGATTTATCTAATTCTGAGAGAGCAAGGTTGAGATCCCCCACTAGTATAGTTTTACTGTTTATTTCTCCTTGCATCTCTTAGTTTCTCCTCTAGGAATTTGGATGCTGTACCACTTGGTGCATATATGTTTAGTATTGATACCGCTTCATTGTCTATGGTACCCTTTAGTAAAATATAGTTTCCTTCCTTATCTCTTTTAATTAGATCTATTTTTGTTTTTACTTGATCTGAGATAAGGATTGCTACCCCTGCCTTTCTTTGTTCACCTGAAGCATAGAAGATTCTGCTCCAGCCTTTTACCTTCACTCTGTATGTATCTCTATGATTTAGATGTGTTTCTTGTAAACAACATATTGTAGGGTTCTGGCTTTTAATCCAGTCAGCTACCTGATTCCGTTTTATGGGAGAGTTCATCCCATTCACATTCACAGTTAAAATAACTATATCTGTATTTCCTGCCATCTTATTTACTCAGAGTTCTGATTTTCTCTTCCCTTTCCCCTCTCTCCCTTCCCCCCTCCCCAGTACTTTATTTTTGATGACCACCTCCCTCCAACAGTCCTCCCCCCTTTACACCCCCTCCCTCCCCTTTACACCTTTCCTCTAATCCTTCTATTAGTCTATCCCTTTCCTTTCCTCCTTTCCCTCCCACCTTCCCACAAGAAGGGTCAAGTCTTTCTTTGAAGCCAAATATGTCTGATATACTCTCTTAGAGTCCAATGTAATGAGAATAAGGTTTACACAATACTCATCGCCCTCCTGTCTTTCCTTCATTTATATTAGATTTTCTATGTCTCTTTATGAGATTTTGCCTTATTTTACCTCCTTTATTTTTACTTTATTTTGCCTCCTCCCTCCCCCTTTTTCAGTATGGTATCCCTTCCACTTCTAATTTCCTTTCCATTATTATGAAAGAAATATCGAATTATACCCCCATTCCTTAAAGATACCTATAGTAGAAATACAGTTCTCAAGAGTTCTTTCCTTTTTACCTTTTTATGCTTCTCTTGAGTTCTGTATTTGAAGGTCAATTTTTTGTTCAGATCTGTTCTTTTCTTTAGAAATAGGTGAAATTCTCCTGTATGACTGAATGACCATCTTCTTCCCTGGAAGATGATGCTCATTCTAGCTGGATAACTTATTCTTGGCTGTAATCCAAGTTCATTTGCCTTTCGGAATATCTGATTTCAGGCCCTTCGATCCTTTAATGTGGAAGCTGACAGATCTTGTGTAATTCTAATTACAGTTCCTCGGTATTTGAACTGTTTCTTTCTAGATGCTTGCAATATCTTTTCCTTGGTGCGATAGTCCTGAAATTTGGCCACGATATTCCTTGGGGTTTTAATTTTGGGGTCTCTTTCAGGAGGTGATCAGTGAATTCTTTCAATGCCAATTTTGCCTTCTGATTCTAAAACATCAGGGCAATTCTCTTTCATGATTTCCTGGAATATAGCATCAAGGTTCTTTTTTTCATTTTGGCTTTCAGGGAGTCCGATAATCCTTAGATTGTCTCTCCTGGATCTGTTTTCCAAGTCAGTTGTTTTTCCTAGAAGTTATTTCATATTTTCTTCTATTTTTTCTTTTTTTTTGTTTTTGTTTGATTCTTATTGAGTCATTTACTTCTATTGTTGAATTTTAATTTTTAGAGTATTATTTCCTTCAGTTATCTTTTTTAGCTCCTTTTGTAGCTGGCCAATTGAATTTCTTGATTCAATGCATTCTTTTTCCATTTTGCCAATTTTATTTTTCAATGGATTGTTGCCTTTTTCCAATTCACCAATTTTGTTTTTCAGTGAATTGTTGTCTTTTTCCAATTCGCCATTTTTATTTTCCAGTGAATTGGTGATTTTTTCCAATTCACCATTTTTATTTTCCAGTGAATTGGTGATTTTTTTTTCAATTCACCAGTCTGGTTTCCAGTTTTTGACATCTCTATTGCACCAATCTCAATTTATTTCCCCATTCTTCTTCTAGCTTTCTTTTGAGATGCTTTATGCAATCTTCCAGGAAAGCCTTCTGAAAAGGGGTCCAGCTCATGTCTGCCTTTGTGACTTCCTCTGGGATTGTTTTCAGAATCTCAGGATCTGGGGACTGCTCTACTTTCTCTCTGTAGAAGCTGTCTATGGTGAGAACTCTCTTCTGGTTCTTGCTCGTGTTTTTGAGCTGTAAGAAGTTTAGGTCTGGATCACTTGAGGTCTGAATCACTAGCAGGGAATTCTGCCCTTTCAATTTGCCCCAGGGTAGTTTGCTGAGTTGACTTCCAGAGCGGGGCTCGGCTAGATCTTCACTAGGACCGCTTTCAGCTGCTCTCAATCCACTCTTTATCAGAGGCAGATCTGCCAAAGCACCTGCCCGCAAGCAGCACAAAGTGGCCCAGGCGTCTCCCAGGGGCTTCCTGAGTGCCTAAAATCCGCCCTTCTGTTGCAGCCCGACTTCCACCCCAGGGGCGCTGGCGTCTGATCTTGACAAGCTGCCAATTCCCCTGAGACTGACCTCCGGAGTTTTTTCAAAGTAGATTGTTGATAGAAGTGCGTTGTAGTCCAAGTGTTTGGTGGAGCCCTCACTCCAGAACCAGTTCCGAGGCTCAGTTTTTCTGGGTCTGAGGGAAGGTCTCAGGAGCTCACAGACAATGCTGTCTGCAGTTCGCCATCTTGGCTCTGCCCCCCGATAACTGGTTCTTAATGTAAACTCAATTAAAATAGAAACTGATTGGTATGTGGTAAAGATACATCGATACATGGTACACATTCAATGGATTAATTAGGAATTCAGCTTCAGATATACAGATACAAACATAAATTTATATATGCATAAGTTTACTGCATATGAATTTTCACAAAACATAATATGTAACTGCATGCATGCACTAAATTTTAGACTCTAATTTTGATTTTGGAGGAGGGATTTTTTTTTTTTAACAAAACATAACATCCATCACTGTATGTTTAAATTGTATAGGGAACTCCTAAGGGTTGAAAAATCTTGAAAAATGATTTGTGAATTGCATTAATTTTCCCAAGAACCTTTCTTAATTTTTTTTGCAGTTCTTATCAATAGTCATTGTGAAAATGTGTGGGAGATATATTTAAAAGAAGATTCATTTTATATATGATGAGTACACTACTAAGTATTTTAGGGTTATACTTTTTCTTCCTTAGACAAACTCCCGGAACACTGTCCATAATGGATAGAGTGCAAAACTCTAGATCAGGAGGACCAAGGCTCCAAGTAGATGAGAGAGTCAATAAGCATTTATTAAACATCCATTATAAATGCTGGTCATGTGATACTGAGGCCTAAAAATCTGTAGCTCGTGATCTGAGTATAAATTCATGTATAGTTGTTGATCTACAAAAATGGCAAAATGACTTTCCTCAGTAGGAATCTTCTATTCATATAAAAATCACAGGTCTAGATCAAGTCCAAAAGAAAACATACTTTGTGGGAATTGAGATAAGGAATATCTTGCTCACAATAACCTTGCCTGCTTAAAATCAATATTAGATAGCTTTACTACAATTTACTATGAGATATTACTACTATGCAATTTGCCCTTTCAACATAAAATGATCAATGGATCAGGCTTACAAGTGCTTGGGAAAAATACAATAAATCAAACAACACTGATACACAAGTAACTTTTATTTAATTTTTATTTTATCTAAGTATATACAGAATAAATACAAAGTAAATAAAAAAGGCAGTTTAAGAGAGAGGGCAGAAGTTGGAATCAGGTAAGATTTCCCATAGATAAGACAACATGGTTATGTTCTTGAAGAAAAACAAAACATTTAAGAAAAATTATTTTTAAATCTAGTAGGGTGCAATCAAATGTGACTGCTGAATGATACTTACCGCCCTAGCAGAATCTCCAAAGTCTATCTTTAATCTTCCCATTGCCCTAATAATAGCAATAATCGACTGAATGGTGTTGCTGTAAACAACTGCTTTATATTGTTTACATTCTTCTTCTGAATAACCAGCTTCATGGATAATTCTAAGAGAAAAGGAAAATTAATGTATTTCTCTTACCACAAAGACATATTCCAACTAGAAATCTCATAATTATTCTTAATTCCACTTACTTCATTTGTTTTACAATTGTGCTTTTCCCTGATTCACCAGCTCCTAAAAATAAAGACACACAGTTACAAATACTCTTTATGCAACAGCTTTTATTACAAACTTAAGTTGGCTTTTTTTTAATTTCAATTTTTTTTTATTTTTGAAAAAGCCCTCATATAACAGGGCATTTTAAAGGAAAGAAATCTTTCCTTTAAAAAAGATACAATTCTAAGTTATCCTTATCAATATCTTCCCTCAAAATGCTATTTCTATGTCAGTTATTTTTAGTATATTATTTGTAACTGGAAGGCAGCATAGTGAATAGAAGGCAGACCTCAGAACCAAGGACACATATTATGGGATCTATGACAACTCTGAGTGCTCTAAGAAACTCCCTTAAGACTACAAATTGCAAAAGAAGGTTCTGACCTATTTTGGTAGAATGAGTTTCTACATCTGGGAGTTCCTTATATCAGAGAAATCATACTGCTATCTTATTTGTATTTATATTTCATAGGATATCTAAATATTGTAAAATCTATTGAGGTACTCAGGGAGGAGAAGAGAACAAAATTCTAGAGCAAGGGCAGTGGAAAGACAGAGGAAGATTCTGCTGCAACTTAAAACTTCCTATTAATTAGGGCTATCTAAAAATGTTTTGATAAAGAAATGGGGGGCAATATTTCTCTGCAAATCAAATTTGTTCCATACAAAATATTATTTTGCTATTATATAACCCAACATTGAGAGTAGTTTATTTTTTTAATTTACTTTTAACACACATTGCTTTATGAATCATGTTGGAAAAGAAAAATTAGAGCAAAAGGGAAAAACCATGGAAGAGATAAAAAAAAAAAAAAACAGAAAAAAGAAGTGAACATAGAATGTGTTGATTTACATTCAATCTCCTTAGTTCTTTTTCTGGATGCAGATAGCATTTTCTATCCAAAATCTATTGGGATTGCTTTGAAGATTGAGAGTAGTTTTAAAAAACAAAAAAAACACACTTTAGAATGACTATAATATCAAAATCAGAATTACCATCCCTCTAAACCCTGAGGGTAAAAGGTCAAAACTGAACCCCAAAATGCTTCTCAGGGGATGTATAAGGAAGTATCGCACAAAAACAGGTCTCTGATTTTTATTCCTAACTCTCTTGATAGTTCATGATGTAATTATCTGGTTTGTGGCTCATATAGTCTTTGCACACATAGGCCTCCTTTTTTTGCCATTCTGTTAAAAAGTGAAGAGAAAGCTAAACTCAGAAAAAAGATAATGATGCCAACATTTGACAAAATAAGTGGTGGAGACAAGTTTTAGCTATGTACGAAAATTGGGTTTGGGATTAACTGGGGATTTTATTATCCATGGTATTCCAGACATATAGTTGCAAATAATTTACAGTTGATGTTAATGCCTGGAGAAAAAAAATAAACATAAGTTGACATTCAATAATTTAAGAAATTACATTCAATATCTACTTTCCAATCAAACAACAACAACAACAAAAAAAACAAAACAAAACAAAACAAAACAAAACAAAACCACCAAGAACAGGACGTACAACAATGAAATTTACAGCCTCAGCTTTCTAGAGTTTGTGCCAATGCACAACAGTTCCAAGATAAACACCCCATTACTTATTAATCAACAATAGTGTATTTGGCACCGTGAAAATCACAATTTCAGTCTTTATAGCTCAGCAAAGATAACTGTTTTTCAGCATTTATGAGATAAACAACTATAGTAATCAGCATGTCAGCTTTTATCAAGAGGCACACATAACAATAATGCTTCTTGAGTTTCCCAAACATTTCACAGATTTTCTGGCTAGCAATATGTTGCATTATTAAATACATAAACATTCACATCAAATATTAGTGAGCTACTGTGGAAATAATCTCATAAATCTGTGATCACTTCAAAGGCTCCCATATCCACTGTTATGGGGTAGATGTACCTAGTGAAAGAGAATACAAATGTCTAAATGTACACAGGGAGCAGGTAAAGAATTACTTTAAGTATCTATGTCCAAAAAGATGTTGTAAAGCTTTTCACAGAATCATTCAAGAAATTTTCTTTGAAGCTTAATTTCCTCTGTATTTGTGGAGGTGATATATGACACTGACAAATTTACTTGACCTGTCAAATAGGTTGAATGTCTACATGCACTTTATGATCCAACAGCACTATAATTTGTTTTCCTTTTCTCTAATTATTATGTTACTTGATGAAATATATTTATTTTTATATGGAATGGGTAAACAGAGGCATTAATACTTAGGGTCTCTTTCAAAATATCTTTCTTTTAATCCATCTTATTGACTGGTCTTGTTTTGATCTTGTAAAAGCAGTCTTCCAAATGTAATCAGCAAAGTCCTAACATTATATTTTCTGGGTACATTTCATAGTAAAAACAGAAAATAAAAGGTTAAACCCCAATTGTTAAAGTTCCAACTTTTGGCAATGTAGGGAAAATATAGGAAAAATACTCTAGGTCATAAAGTGAATGATTTTCTAAGAGATTTTTTGACTTCAAGGACACATTCATGTGACTGGAGTTCTTGCTTCCTGAGATTATGAACAGTTTAATAATGAGCTAACTTCGCAGTGTTTTGGACAACTTTAAGAATCTAAGGTGCTGAGAATACCTAGGGATAACTTGTTTTTTTAATCAAGTCCATTAATGTAATATGAAGGGAAGATCTTTAAAAAAAAAAAAAAACAGTTCCCTATATTTCCTTAAATCCACAGCACAAAATGATAATGGCATGGTGCAAAGACTTCAATTAGTGTGTGTGATTAATGATGCTATAATGTGAAGCTAACGTGTTGCTAATGCTAAAATCTTATTTAAATAGTTTACTTAGAATACGATTGATCCTTAATTATGTCACATCTTTTAGCGAAGACAAGCCAGATAAGTTAAAAACTTTTCCCTTAGGATACAAATGTGTACAGTTGTAGAACACATTATATTTACAACTAAAAGATGGAGCTAAGAAAAAGCCAGAACACTCATGGAATAGGTTTTGCAGGGAGAGCAGGATGACTTCATATTCCCTACTCTCAACTCTCCCAAGCAGATCTGCTACAAGTCTATAAGAAATAGTCTTAGAGAGTTTTCCAGGATCATGAAGCTGTAAGGGATTTGCTCATGATCATATAACCCTGATGTGTCAGACTCAGGACTTGAATCCCAGTCTTCTAGGATTTCAAGGCAAGTCACTTCCATCCATTATGGAGGCTTAAAATAAATATTACTCAAACACTAATATATTGTAGATAGAACAGTGAATTAATCTCATGATTCTAGAAAGTAATTTTGAACTATGATTCCAAAGTCACTAGATTATGCAGGTTTGTGTGTGTGTGTGTGTGTGTGTGTGTGTGTGTGTGCTCTAGCAATTCTACTATGACTACTATAACTTGTGTGATAAATAGTTTAAAAAACAGGAATCCAAAGGGAGGCTGGGGGGCTATCAGATCAGTATGGTTGAATACACTATGATAAATGGATGTAATGTAGTATTATTGCACTATATTGCAGTGCTGAAATAGATGGAGAAACTAAAAAAATATATAAAAAAATAAAAAACTTTGCATGGACTAATGCAGAGCAATATGAGCAGGGCCAGAACAATTTATTCAGTAAGATTGTAAATAAAACCACTGTGAAAGATTTATAGCTGGGTGTGTTACTACATGTCTGTAATCAATGCTATTGGGAAAGGAGAAGCTGGTGGATTGCTTGAGCTCTGGAATTCTGAGGCAACAGTATGCTCAGACAACTGGGTCCCTACAAATAAGGATAGTAAGAATATGAAGACTCTTGGTCTCTAAAGTCATTAGGCTACCTATGGAGAGGAGAAAAGACTGGAATGCAGCAGTTCAAAGCTTCTGTATCAGTCTGTATTAGCACTGGGACTGTGAGTGCCTTTTGTACTAATCTAGGAGACACAGAGAGATTTCTAAAACAAAAATTTAAGAACTAGGATAAATATAATAATCAACAATAATTTCAGAATACTAAAGATTAAGCACACTTTCCTTCCTCCTGAAAGAAAAGCAATGGACTCAAGAGAGAGAATGAGACCTAGTCTACATGTCAATTTGTTTGGCTGGACTGCATATTTATTAACATATACTTGTTTTGTTTGTTTTTCACTTGGGGTGAAAAATGGTAGGAAAATGAAGCATCATTAGAGGACTACCTTCTCCCCCCTCAAAGAGGATCACTGAAATATTTTTTTTGGTCTTTAACACCAAAGAAAATAGAAGAAAAGTCAGAAGAAAATTCAGATGAGAACAACACCTTTAAAATTACATGTTGAATGCATTTCAAACGAAAAGCATCAATGTTCAATTTTGCTTTTGATCTTTTTCTGTTCTTTTGTTTGTTTTATTATGTATTTAAATTGAAAATTTTAAAAATTAAAATTCCTAAGCTAATTTGGTCAAGAAATACTTCTGAATTTGAAACATACTGATTGAATCCATAAATGAAAAGCTCCATATGCAAAGTCACCAGTCACTATAGGTGATATGATATCATGATGTAGCATCAGTGCAAGAGTGGTAAGGAAGTTATGATAGAAGCAGAAAACAGTGGTTAAAAAATTAAACTACAAAATAAGTCATAGGTACATTAATCCCATTATCATATTACATCATATATTTTTAGGGAAGCTGAGGAAAGAGATAAAAGGACAATGTTTGGGAATTTTTCAGTGTAGCTCTTAGCTGGGGTACACTTTTAAACTAGACCTGTGTTGGGGCCCTTTTTTTCCACGGCTGCTACTTTTCTCCTTAGAAAGAAATATTGAGAAAGAAATACAGCCTAACACAGTAGACCCCTTTATGTAAGAGAGGTTTTACAAAACTGGAAGAAGAGGCAAGCTTTAACAGAAGAATCAGTACTATAAAATATTCTCATAGGACCATAGTAGTTTGCCAAATCAGCAGATCTCTATAGGAAAAAAAAAGTTCAGAAACTAAAGATGAGGCAAATCATAATAAAATGAACTCAAATGATTTTTCCACACCATGTAATTGTAACTAGTCATTTCCACAAGTCAAAGATATAGGAAGTTATATAGAACCTTCTTGCTATTGTTCATTGGTTTTTCAGTTTTGTCCAACTCTTCTTGGCAAAGACACTGGAGTGGTTTGCCATTTCCTTCCCCAGCTCATTTTATAGATAAGGACTTAAGGCAAACAAGGCAAAGTGAATTGCTCAAGCACACATAGCTGGAAAGTGTCCAAGGTTGGATTTTACTCAGAAAAATGAGTGTTCCTGACTCCAGGTCTGGCCTTCTATCCAATGTGCCACCTAGTCATACATACAAACATATTTCTAGTCATTCCAACAGCTAGTGGCCCCTGGCTCCTCTGTCTTCATCATGCTCCATCTGAACAGAAATCTGAAGTTGTTTTACTTGAGGGAACCACTGTCAAGTCAGGCTCTTCTTTGATACCACCTATTTCTTTCCCCTTAGGGACATCCACTACATTAAGCTCTTTACATTATATTTCACTGTGATTAAATTTGTTTCTCTCTCCCTTCCTCCTTCCCTCCCTCTCCCTCTCCCTCTCTTTCCTGTTTCTTAATATTTCTAAAATATTTAGGAATAATGTTTATTCATAAAATAAAATAATAATTTTTCTAATACTAGATTTCCCAATAAATTCCACCTGGTCATAGATGACTAATTTTTGTTACATGTTGCAACAATGTCCTTGGTAGTATTTTATTTAAAAATTTTACAGTAATAATCATGACATAAATTGTCCCATACTTTTCTTTCTATTTACTTTCCCTGGTTTACATATCAGAATCATGTTTCTGTCATAAAAGAAATTTGGTAGTACTCCTTTATCTGTTTTTTTTCCCCAAATATGGAACCATCACCAGTTATATTGACCTATTTTTTGCCACTAAACTCCTTTTGACCCTAGAGAAGAAAGTGAAGATTATGACTTTGTCCAGCCCTGCCTCTAATTCACATACAAGTCAAGACATCACCCTTTAGATGTCATAGGTTCCCTTCAAGAACAAAAGATGAACATTTTTTTTTCAAATAGCTCATATAATATTGGGATTAATTGTTCTTTATTATTTGGTAGAATTCACTTATAAATCCATCTGATCTTGGGCATTTTGCCTTGGTGAGCTCAGCTACGAATTATTTATATTTTTGAAAACTCATCTATTACATATAGAGCCAGTTATAATGCTATATAATTAGGCAAAATAGCTCCAAATAATTGTGATGTCATATAAACTGGTAATGCTTTCACATTTTTCATTTTTTGATACTCGTAATTTGGCTCTTATTAATCATTTTTTCTATTTTTAAAAAAATAAATCCACCTCCTAATTTTATTTCTTTATTTCAACTTTTTTCCTTTATTTTTAATTTTATAATCTCTCCTTTGATTTTAAAAATTTCCATTTTGGGGATTTTTAATATATTATTTTTCTATATTTCTCAAAGTCAGCTTAATTCATTGATCTTCTCTTTCATTGATACATACATTTTCTCCTAAGTGTTAATTTGTTGTAGACCACAAATTGTGGAATCATATGTCATTGCTGTCGTCCTTTTTTAATGAAATTATTTACAGTTTCTATATTTTGTTCTTTGACCTATTTATTCTTTAGGATTAGATTGTTTAATTTCCAATTAATGTTAAATTTAACTTTTCAGTATTGTTTGAAGAAGGAGCATTTAATATTTCTGCTATTCTGCACTAAGTTGTGAGGTTTTTATGTTATAATATGTGGTCAATTTTTGTTAAAGTTCCATGTACATTTGAAAAAAGGTATATTCCTATTCCTATTCAGTTTTCTCTAGAGGTCTACCATATCTAACTTATTAAGATTCTACTCATCTCCTTGACTTCTTTCTTATTTATTTTATGGTCATATATATCCATCTCTGAGAGGGAAAAGTTGAGGTCCCCAAAGGGGGGATAGTTTTATTAACTATTTCCTCTGATAATTGATTAAACTTTCAATTTAAAACTTTGGATAAAATGGCATTTGATACTATATGTTTAGTATTGATATTTCTTTACTGTTTATGATCTATTTCAGCAAGGTAGAATTTCCCTGGTTATGCCTTTTAATCATGTCTAGTTTTACTTTTGCATGTCAGAGATTGTGATTTCATTACTGGTTTGTTTTACTTCAGCTGAAGAATATCTGATTCTACTCTAGCCACTTATTTTGACTCTGTGTTTCCCTCTTTCAAATGTGTTTCTTGTAAATAAAATTTTAATATTCTGGTTTCTCATCCATTCTGCAATAGATTTCAATTTTATGAGTGAGTTCATCCCATTTTCATTCACATTCACATTTTCCTCCATCGTATTTTTTCTTTTCCTTCTCTAAAATGTTTTACTTCTTATTACTGATTACTTTTACTCACTCTACATTTTATTTTTATTTTCTCTCATCTACTTCTTTTCTTATTTTCCTCGTAGGTAAGAGATTTCCTTAAGTAAGAGCTTGCTTCCCTGAACCAATTTTGATCTGAATGAGATTCAAGGGTTGTCATATACACATGCACCCTTTTCCCCATCATTAGAGAAGTCTATATAGAATGCCACTTTTTAGTGAAATAATTTTCCCTATTATTCCTCTTCTTTACATCATCCCAATATAAATGTCTCTCTTACACCCTCTATGAACATTCCTTTTAACAGTTATAATAATAATAATAATAATAAAGGTTTCAGAATTTACATGTACTGTCTTTCCAAACAGAAAAATTTGATTTGAGTTTGATTTCATTGAGTTCCTTAATATTTTTCATATTTACTTCTTATGCTTTTTTATTTGAAACTGAAATTTTCTATTTACCTCTGGTCTATATTCCTATACCAGGAATGCTTCAAATTCCGTCATTTCATTAAACATTCATTTTTCCCCTTTAGCGATTATGCTGTTTTGCTTGATAGGTTATTCTTGGTTCTAATCCCAGCATTTTTGTCTTCCAGAATATCATATTTTAAATCCTTCTCTCCTTTAACTTAGTTGCTGATTAATCTTGTGTGATCCTGTGATTCGATGGTATTTGAAGGGTTTCTTTCTATATGAATTATTCCTGGGAGTTTTCATGTTGCCCTTTCTTTCAGATGGTAATCAGTAGATTCTTTCAATTTCTATTTTACTCTGATTTTCTATCAGAGCAGCTTTCCTTGATACTTTGTTGAAAGATGATGCCCAAGCTTTTTTTTTTTTTGATTCAATCATGGCTTTCAGGTAGTCCAGAAATTATTAAATCACCTCTCCTTGATCTATTTTCCAAGCAAGTTGTTTTTTCCAATAAGATATGTCACAATTTTTTCTCTTTCCCTCCATTCTTTCATCTTTATTTTATTTTTTTCTCATAGAGTCATTTGCTTCCACATATCCACATACCCAAACCAAATTTTTACAGAACTATTTTCTTCAGCTAGCTTTATTTTCCATTTGGCCCACCTTTTTATTTTATTTTATTTTATTTTCATCACTATCGTGCATGCTTGTGCCTTTTTTTTTTTTTACCAATTTTGTTGTCTACATGATTTCCTTTTTTTGTTTTTTTAGCTTAATTTTCTTTCTACTACTCTTATTTGATTTTGAAAACATTTTCTAAATCTCTTCCAGAATTCTTGTTGTTCACTTTACATTTTTAATTTGAAGCTCTTTGCTTATAGCCATTTTGGCTTCCTGAATATTCTTCTGTTGTTATGGTTTGATTTTTCCCTATTACCACATTAGCTTTCGATAAGGAGGATCTTTTTTGTTCTTTGCTAATTTTTCCATGCAATTTCTTGATTTAGATCTTTATTTTAATATTGGGATTTGTTGCTCATATATTTATGGAGTAGATGATCAGTGTTTCAAGCTTCAAGCTTGTTTCCACAGAGGTTTTCAGAGTTAGTTCTGGGGGTTTGGAAGCTTTTCATATTTTTAATGTGGTATGAACCAGGAAGAGGTATAGTTCCTGCTCTCTTTGCACTCTGTTCCTTATCCAGGAAAGAGCCTCTGTTCCCTTGAAGTTGCCATTTATTACTCTTCATATTACTACATTATTTTACTCTTCAGGGTTCCTGCTCATTTGGGACTAAAATGATACTGTTCCTCAAGGTCCCTAATACCTTATAACCAAAATCAATACTGAACCTCAGGGCTTTTGCTCCCTCTTGACCAAAAGTATTCCTCTACACATTAGAACTGTGATCTGGGAGAGGTTATAGGCAATGCAGGTGTCAAAGAGCATCTGGTCCTGCATACAATGCTAGCACAAGGATCTGCTGTAATTTCTTTCTGACTAGTTTCTATATCTTTTTCCTGTGTCTGACTTCTGACACTGTTGATGCTTCCATCCACATGGGCTTTGATTCAAACTCTGCCACTGCAACTCTTTAACCTCTTAAATTGTCTAGGACTTAAATAATGTCTATCTTCAATATTTTCTTGATTTTGTCACTCTCAAATTCAGTTTCATTATTCAGAGTTGTTTGAAGGGGTATATTGAGTAGAGCTGAGTGTCCTCTTTTTCATCACCTTAACTCTACTCCCCAGAAGCCTTTAATAATGGAATCTTGATAGCTTTTTGAAGAAAGAAAAGGATACCCAGTAAATAAAATCAAATGGCCCCTGGATGTAGGATAAAGCTTGAGAAAATAAATTAAATAAAGAAAATCAGAAGACAGAATAATCATTAAGTTGGAAAAGACCATTAATGGTCTTTATATATGTAACTATTACTTCAAAGTGGTCTGATCAATCTAAATCATCCCTGACCGCTTATAATCTTGCTATTTTTAGAGACTTCCTGGGGGTTGAAGAGATATCACAACATCCTTTACCAAACCATTCCAGAGCTTAATAACTTTTACAGTCAGGAAATTCCTATTTATACTCAGTCTAAATTCTTCAGTGTACAGCTTAAGTTCATTTCCTCTTGTTTGGCCTTTGTGGGATGTTAAGAACAGCTGGTCATCAAAATAAGTATGTAAAGATTCATAGGATAGTCGATCCTCAATTCTCTTTGCTAGGAATCATTTGAGATTGTACTTCTAAAATAAAAATTAAAAAAGCAACAACCTCGCTTTACACATTTATCATAGAAAACAAGAAAAAATAAGGCCTAATGAGATCTTCCTATTCCTCAAGTAGAAGATGAGGATTTAGATAATATTTTAAAAGATTATTACTAAATAAATTTCAAAATTTATGTCATTTTTGTACCTGCTACTTTTGCTTCAGAAACCAAAATATTACATTTCTTTGCACTGAAGTACCTTTGAGAAATTATGTGATAGAAGAACTGCAATTAAATAGTTTCAAAAAGTTTCCTTTATTAAAAAAAAAAGGTCAACTGTTCAGGTAAATTAAAGAAAAGTTATAAGGATGACATAACCATGATTTAAGCAAAGAACTTCATAAAGTTTCTCACAGTAACCTTACAAAGAAGATGGGGAAATGTGGGTTTAATGAGAGTGCAATCAAGTGATATGATTAAACAATATTCACAAATGGAGAAATGTTAATTAGAAGGATAGTCTCCAGTAAGTTGCAATAGGACAGCGTCCTGTTACATTCAAATGTTGAATGGCTATTTAGAAGACATGACTATCAAAATACAGATGGAAAAAAGCAGGGAGAAGTAAGCTAATGTCACAGGAGTGACATAGTTTACCAACTCATTTTTCATGTCCATGTGAAAAATGTGAGGTCAATTTAAGTTAAAAGTTTTGCTTGAGTCTAAGATATGATGTGGCTGCAAAAGAAGTTAATGGAATCTTTGATATTTTGGTCACTTAAAATTTATAACGAAAGTCAACTATTTTGAGCTTCTGATTATTCATATTGAGTTTAGAAAAACATAAACAGGCTTACCAAAGGTGTTTGCCACTATACTGTTTACTGATAATAAAATGCTGATAAAAAGCATCTCTAGAACATGAAAGAGATGAGTAAATAAGATCAGCTTAAGTGATCAATCTAAGAATTAAAAACACAAATTAAGATTTGCCTAGTCTATAAGAGTTATATGGATGACAGAGAGAATTGATTTATTAGCACAAATCTTTATTAAATACTGTGGATGGACAACGAAGTGGGAACATAACTGAAATGGAGAAAGCTGAATTATATTTCAGAAAATCTTTTGTGCTGACAAATGACTCCATCTTCTCCTGCAGAAAAGGCTCTCATTTTTAACACCAATATTCTTTTTTATCATATATGTCTATGAGTTATGGAATATCAACATCAAAAGAAATAAGTTCAACCAAGGAACAATGAAGAAAGACACAATGGGTGAAAATGTGGTTTCAGTTCATATGGTATCCAAATTAAAAGAATATTATGGAAGTATTAGTCAATTATACTTTATTGGGTTGCAAAACTCAGATTTCTTTCAACACAACTGATATGTTAAGAAACAATTTAAGAAAAGCACAAATTTGCTTCTGTGTGATTTCTTTCTCAAGAAGCTTCAGAAACTCAAGATCTCTACTTCCACCCAAATCTACATCTTATACCTTTCAATAGGAGTCCTCTTGTCCAGTCCAACTTGCTTATGCAGCTCCTCAGATTCAGGCTGAGCACCAGCTTGAGGAAATATATCTAGCCACTGATTATTATAGTATTTTTGTATTCTGTAACCATTTGTCATGTGTTAAAATATGCTACCAATAGCTTTTAAGATTCTTATTTTTTAATGTATTATTGATGAAATATTTGAGCATTATTCTGTTTTTCTCATAGGTACTTTTTATTTTAAGATTTTTGCATAGTGAGGAACTTTGGGAGGAGAGGAAAGGAACACATATATCCTATTAGGAAAACCTGGTAGTATTTTTAATTCTGGATGTCATTTTAAATAAAGACACTATGCTGACCAGCCGGAATGTACCAATGTAACAGAAATGTTTCATAAATCACTCACTATCCCATTAACTTACAACATTAATGTGACATTTTAAAAAACTGGCCAAAGTGAAAAGTTCACATTTCCCGTCTACATTTGAAAAATTTTACAGGGTAGAATGTTAGTTCTCTTTTAAGTAAATGTGGATTTTACTGAAAAGGCAATGGAATGCTACAGGGCTTAACACAATTGTTATAATATGGACTTTTTTCTAAGAAAAATATTACTAAATTCAGTAAATGAGCCATCAAGAATGAATTCCACTTTCCCTTCATCCAACAAATATATATTATTTACCATGGGCAAGTAACTGTGGATGACAGTTACACATATCAAAGAATTACGGGCCTTACTTTAATAACTCTTAGTAAGGAAATCATAGACAAATATGAAAAGAAGTAAAGATCTGAAAGTGAAAGAGGAAGACACTGACAAAGTGGATAGATTCAGAGAGTAATTAGTATAGTCAAAAGACTTTAAAAACAACAGATGAAGAGTGATTAATAAACAGGATTAGTTTAGGAAAAGGGACTCTGGATTAAGAGAAAAAAAATGAATTAGAGCCATCAAATATTTGAAAAGTAGTAATGTGGAGAAAGGCTTAGCTCTGTTTTTTTTTTGTTTTGTTTTGTTTTGTTTTGTTTCGTTTTGTTTTAAAGTTAGAAGGGAGAACTAGGATCAGTGGATGGAATTTGTAAAAAAGTTCAACTGATTTAAATATTAGGAAAGACTCCCTTACAATTAAGAGTTGTTCAAAGGTAGAATGAGCTACTCAAAAGTTAAGGAATTTGCATTTTTTCACCACTGGTGATCTTTGGGAAGAGACCGATTGCCACTTGTAAGAAATTTTGTAATTATTTTTAAGATACAAATTGAAAGAGAGTATTTTTGAGGTACATTCCCCAATCAAGAATACAAACAGAATGCAATGTGATTTCAAAAGAAACATAACAGCAGAGATAGGGAAAGTTTCATAGAGGAGCAGAATAAAAGAAATGAAGCTGGAGAAAAGGAGATTTCAGGTAAAGAAAAAGTTTTATGAGGACAATAATGAAGTGAGAAAATTTACAAAATGAGAAAATAGCAAGCATGACCTCACCTTTAACATTCACTTAAAAATCATTTAGAAAATGCTCACAGAAGTTTACATAGGCAAGAAAAAAGTTTAATATTTATTGAGCTATTTTCTTTAGTTCATAATATCTGATTCAGTGTGCTACACTTTGTAATCAATTAACAAGTCAGTACATGTTTATTAAGTACTTATTATGTAGCAGGCATTGTAAATAAAAGCAAAGCAAAAACAAAGCAAACAAAAATAACCTAAATAGTTTCTGATAGATTGTAAGTTTCAGAGGCTTTAAAAAGTCTGAAGAAAGTTTAAAGCAGAATATATCTGAATATCCCAGCATTTTACTTGATGGAGTGAGGGTAACCTAAAACATTTAGCTTCTTAGCTAGTCTCAACCCCTTTGGGCTATACATTCTATCTCATCTTCTATCAGTCATATCTCTTACTCTGGGATAATTAGTTCCACTGATTCTATAAAGTTTAAACTAACTGATTCTCGTATGGATCAACTCACCATTTCTATGATTCTCAAACAAAACTCCTTTCCCCAGCCACCATTTCAGAGTATAAACTACTCAAAGGTAGAGACTAGTACATTGCTTTCTTCCTTCCTTTCTTTTTAATATTTGTACCTCTAACATTTAGGATAGGGCCTGGGGCATGGCAAACACTTTATAACTGTTTATTCATTGACTGATTCATCTTCACCCACATGAAAAGAAAATAACAGTGTTCTCATTAGGTCTCTTTTTTTAAAATCATCTATCACTTAAACCTATTCATCCAGTCTAGAGTATAAGTGTTACAAGTCTAACTGTCTGCTGGACAGACATTTCTAATTGGTTCTTAGAAAAAGCATCTTAAACTCAACATGTCCAAAAACACAACTCAAGATATTCTTTCACATACATAAGCATGCACTGAGGGAGGAGGGAACTGACCCTTTTTCTAATTACCTTATTTTCTGATCATCATTTTCCATTACCTAGAAATTGTTTAGCTCTCACTAATGCCTTCTCATTCCAAAATTCAATCATCATAATTTCTCAATTCTATCTCCTAAATATCTCTTGTATTCATTTTCTTATCTCTATTCATACCACAATCACACAACCATCTAATTAGTCTCTCTGCATCTAATTTCTCCTCTTTCTAATCCAACCTTCATATAACTATCTAACTGACATTCCTATATCATAGATTCAATCTCTGTTATTACCAAGAAGCTTTTATGGCTCACTGAATAAATGGAAAACTCTTTTATTTATCAATTAAAGTACTTCACAGCCTGCTTGCCAGGCTCATTACTGCTCCATCAAGCATTTTTCCCTTTAGCAAAAACTGAAGGCTTATTAGCTGTTCCCTACATACAATATATCATTTTTTGAACATATCATTATATGCTTTTGTAGAGATTGTCCTTTGTATCTCAAATGCTATCCCTTGTCACCTCATCTAAGAACTCCCACTTGCCTTCTATGCTCAGCAGGAGCATCATCTCCTTTCAGAGGCCTTTCTTTATTTTCCCCAGACATTAGCACCATGAGGTAACTCTGTGTTAACTTATCTGTGTTCTTGTTGGATCTCTCTAGTAAATTATAAAGTCCTTGATGGCAGTAACTATTTCTCTTGTATTTGTACACACAGTACCAAACAAATGCTGGGTATAAATAATACAGGTGTTTAACAAATGCTAAGCTGACTGGTGAAATCTATCATTGTCTCCCACACTTCATAATAACTTGCCCAATTACTAATATTAGAAGCTATATTCTATGGAGTGTTGGACTAAGAATGATTTGGGCTCTTATATAATTAGTCACTGCCATGGGTCTGTCACTAACTGTTTAAATTCCCCTAACTTCTTGATATCTACTTCTCAATTATTAACAGAAAATGTTATAACCTGCCTAACATCTGTCCCAGTGTTGTTTTAAAGTTCAGATGAAATAAATGGGAAGAAAATAGTTTTCAAGAGTCCATCAGTTCTATATAAAAATCAAGGCAGAATAATCATTTTTATTTTAGCTATGAAAGGAGGGATAATATTCCTGGAAATAACAGAAGTAATTTAAATTGAATTTCTGCCCTTTCATTTTGGTGTACAATACTATTACATTATATGAATTTGGAATTATGGAAGTTACTTCAAATACAATAACAAAACCACCCTCCAACATCTTGCTCAGCAAGCATCATTGAAAAGCTAGATAGTCAGTTTTCAAATCATGACCTCATTTCAATTCATCTGAGAAATTTATCCTTTGATTTTCAGGGACAACTAGTTTCTTAGATTTACAATAAAAAAATTACATTGATTAGATTACAAGGAGTCATTGTTTTGATTTCAAGAAGGAATTGCATACATAAACATTGTTTGCATATTTAAAAAATCAGAGCAAGTAAGATATTAAAGTATAACATATAAAAGGATATGTAAACAAAGCAAATCATTGAGTAGAGAACAGTGCCTAAATAACATCAATGAACATATAAATCATACAATTTTGTGACCAGAATTAAAGAACTCTTTAAAGTTCATGTCTTATTATCTCCTCATTCTACAAATTAAAAAATAAGAGAGCTATATAGATAAACAGAGCTAGCACAATAAAGTAGGTGTAAGAAATGTTAAAAATTAGGTTTCCACAAATATTGCAAAGGAGCACAAAAAAGAGGGTGAAACATCCTCTTAAGATATCATCAACCAATCACCTTGTGAGTCAAGAATCTAGGTAAACCAGGGATCCCTGATATTAGCTGACACAGCGTGAGATGTGTCTTTGAAGGCAAGATATGTGACCAGGGAGGAGAACATGTCTAGGAGCAACATGTAAGGGACCAATAAGGAAGACTGCAACTCAGAAGGACTAGGACCAGAACTCTGATGGGAGGAGTAGGACTAATTTTAAGAGTCTAAAAGCTTGTTCTCCTTTTCATATCTGTCTGTATACTCATAAGAAGTTTCCATACCTGATTCTGCAGGAGCATAGTAAACATATAAAATGTTATATGAGATTATTTACTTATTGTCCCCTTTTGTTTCAAAACTAGGCATCCCGAGTAATGTTCTTTCAACCATACTATATTATTTTTTCAATTTGAAAAGACATTCCACAAGTTAAAGTAGCCAAAAGAAAGGTAACCTATTTGTGGATAATGCAAATAGTAAACTATTATAGTAATCTAGTATAATTCAAGATCTCTCAGTCTTAAAAAAATATGGACAGTCTGCTTGATAATCTAGTTTTATTACAAAACAAACAAAAAATTAAAATATAATAATGATAAAGAACAAAGTAAATATAGTGATTATGCACACAAAGACACTAGTGATACACAACTAACAAGTTAGAGTTATACTAGTATACCTTCCTTTATGAGTATATACTTATATATTTAAATTTTAATTAGAAATTATTCTGGATTTTACTGAAAGTATCCCGAAAAATCTGAATGCTATTTTAAAGGAATTTTTTTTAAATATGGTAGAATTCAGGGCAGGGGCCAAGATGGTGAAGTGCAGACACGACTCTCTGTGACCTTCTCTGATCTTCTCTCAAACCAACAGCAGATTAAACCTCTGAACTTATTCTGGAGTGAAAGCTCCCCCAGTACTTGGAGTACAACACATTTCCAGCAAAAATTACCTTGGAAGAACTCTGGAGCAAGTCTATTTTGGACAGGCAGGGGATAGGGCAGTTTGCCACGCTCAGGCAGCAGTGTGCAGCCAAGGCAGGAGACAGTGCCTGGGCCAGATTGTGGTGTATTCTAAGCACCTGGGAAGTCCCTGGGAGATGCTTGGGTAACTTTGCTCTGGTTGCGGGCAGGTGCTTTGGCAGATTTGCCTTTAGTAAAAGGTAGATTGAAAATCATTGAGAACATGGGACCTAGCCCGGCCAGCCCAACACTGGAAGTCAACCAGCTGAACTGCCCCAGGGAAAATTACCACAGCTGCTGCTCCTCTGCTTTAAACAAACCTCAAGCTCTAATAAATGAGTAAGAAACAGAAAAGAACTCTCACCACAGACATCTTTTATGGAGAGAAAGAAGGGCAGACCTCAGATCCTGAGGTTCCTAAATGTAAAACAACCCCAGAGGAAGCCACAAAGGTGGACATGAGCTGGTCCCCATTTCACAAGGCTTAACTGGAAGATTGCATAAAGAATCTCAAAACAAAGTTAGAAGAAAAATGGGAAAATAAATTGAAATCAGTGCAAGAAGGTTATAATGCCCTACAAAAGAGATATGAAAAAACACCAATTCACTGAAAAACAAAATTGGTGAAATGGAAAAAGAAAACAAAATTGGGGAAATGGAAAAAGACAACAGTTCACTGAAAAACAAATTTGGTGAAATGGAAAGACTGCAATGAACAAAAAAACTTCAATTGGACAGTTACAAAAAGAGCTAAAAAAGGTAACTGAAGAAAATAATACTTCAAAATTAGAGTTGAACAAATTGAAGTGAATGACTCAATAAGACTTCAAGAATTAGTCAAACAAAAACAAAAAATGAAAAAATAGAAGAAAATATGAAATATCTCATAGGAAAAACAACTGACTTGGAAAATAGATCTAGGAGAGACAATCTAAGGATTATTGGAATCCCTGAAAGCCATGATGAAAAAAGAATCTAGATGCTATCTTCCAGGGAAAGAAAATAGCCTTGATGTTTTAGAATCAGAAGGCGAAATTGCCATGGAAAGAATTCACCAATCACCTCCTGAAAGAGACCCCAAAATTAAAACCCCAAGGAATATCATGGCTAAATTTCAGGACTAGCGCACCAAGGAAAAGATACTGCAAGCAGCTAGAAAGAAACAATTCAAATACCCAGGAACTGTAATTAGAATAACACAAGATCTGTCCGCTTCCACATTAAAGGATCATAGGGCCTGGAATCAGATATTCTGAAAGGCAAAGGAACTTGGATTACAGTCAAGAATAAGTTATCCAGCTAGAGTAAGCATTATCTTCCAGGGAAGAAGATGCTCATTCAATAATACAGGAGAATTTCACCTATTTGTAATGAAAAGACCATATGTGAACAAAAAAATTTGACCTCCAAACACAGAACTCAAGAGAAGCATATAAAGGTAAAAAGGAAAAAGCTCTTAAGAACTACATTTCAACTATGGGTATACTCAAAAAATGGGGGTATAATTTGATTTTACTTTGATAAAATGGAAAAGAAATTAGCAGTGGAAGGGATATCATACTAGGAAAAGAGAGGAAAGGAGGTAAAATAAAGTTTAAAAAAAAGGAGGTAAAAATAAGGTAAAATCCCATGAAGAGGCAAAAAAAATCTAATATAATTGAGGGAAAGAAGGAGGGGGGATGAGCATTGTGTGAATCTTACTCTCATCAGATTGGGCTCTAAAAGAATATATCAGAAACATTTGGTTTCACAGAAAAAACTTGTCCCTCCTTATAGGGAAGTAGGAGGGGAAGGAGGAAAAGAAAGGGATAGATAGACTAACAGAATGGAAAATAGAAGAATTAGGGGAAACGTGTAAAAAAGAGGTTGGGGCTTTAAAGGGAGAGGACTGTTAGAGGGAGGTAGTCATCAAAAACAAAATACTGGGGAGGGGGTAAGGAAGAAAGGAGAAAGAGAAAAGAAAAACATAAATCTGGGTAAATAAGATAGCAGGAAATACAGATTTAGTTATTTTAAATGTGAATATGAATGGGATCAATTCTCCCTTAAAACAGAAGCAGATAGCAGACTACTTTAAAAGCCAGAATCATACAATATGTTGATTACAAGAAACACATCTAAAACACAGAGATACATACAGAGTGAAGGTAAAGGATTGGAGAAGAATCCTTATGCTTCAGGTAAAAAAAAAAAAAAAAACAGGGATAGTAATCCTTATCTCAGATCAACTAAAAGCAAAGCTAGATCTAATTAAAAGAGATAAGGAAGAAAACTATATTTTACTAAAGGGTACCACAGATAATGAAGCAGTATCAATACTAAACATATATGCACCAAGTGGTGTAACATCCAAATTCCTGGAGGAGAAATTAACAGAGATGCAAGAAGAAATAGACAGCAAAACTATACTACTGGGGGATCTCAATCTTGTGCTCTCATAATTAGATAAATCAAACTACAAAATAAATAAGAAAGAAGTTAGAGAGGTAAACAAAATGTTAGAAAAGTTAGGTATGATAAATCTTTGGAGGAAACTGAATGGAGATAAAAAGGAATTTACTTTTTTCTCAGGGGTTCATGGAACTTAAACAAAAACTGATCATGTTTTAAGGGCATAAAAACCTCAAAATCAAATGCAGAAAGGCAGAAATAGTAAATGCACCCTTTTCAGATCATGATGCAATAAAACTCACGTGTAATGTAAGGCCAGGAAAAAAATAGACCAAAAGTTAATTGGAAATTAAATAATCTAATTTTAAAGAAAGGAATGGGTGAAATAGCAAATCATAGGCACAACCAATAATTGTATTCAGGAGAATGACAATAATGAGAAAACATACCAAAATTTGTGGGATACAGCCAAAGTGGTTATAAGGGGTAATTTTATATCCCTAGATGCTTACTTGCATAAAACAGAGAAAAAGAAGATCAATGAATTGGGCTTACAATTAAAAAAGCTAGAAAAAGAGCAAATTAAAAACTCTCAATTAAATACCAAATTGGAAAATTTGAAAATAAAAGGGAAGATTAATAAAATTGAAAATAAGAAAACTATTGAATTAATAAATAAAACTGAGTTGGTTTTATGAAAAAACCAACAAAATAGATAAGCCTTTAGTTAATTTGCTTAGAAAAAAAAGGAAAGAGGAAAATCAAATTGTTAGTCACAAAAAATGATAAGGGAGAACTTTCCTCCAATGAAAAGGAAATTAGAGTAATAAGTAGGAGTTACTTGGCCCAACTTTATGCCAGTAAATTTGATAATTTATATATGAAATGGAGGAATATTTACAAAAATATAGATTTCCCAGGTTAACAGAAGAGGAAATAAATTATTTAAATAGCCACATTTTAGAAAAATAAATAGAACAAGCTATTAATCAACTCCCTAAGAAAAAATCTCCAGGGCCAGATGGATTTACATGTGAATTCTATCAAACATTCAAAGAACAATTAATTCCAATACTATATAAACTATTTGAAAAAATAGGGAAAGAAGGTGTAAGACCAAATTCCTTCTATGATACAAATATGGTGCTGATAGCTAAACCAGGTAGGGTGAAAACAGAAAAAGAAAACTATAGACCAATTTCCCTAATGAATATTGATGCAAAAATCTTAAATAATATATTAGCAATGAGATTACAGAAATTCAGCCACAGGATAATAAACTATGAGGAATGCAGGGCTGGTTCAATATGAGGAAAACTATTAGAATAATCAATTATATAAATAACCAAAATAACAAAAACCATATGATTATCTCAATAGATGCAGAAAAAGCCTTTGATAAAATCCAGCACCCATTCCTATTAAAAACACTTGAGAGTATAGGAATAAATGGGCTTTTCCTTAAAATGAATAGTAGTATCTACTTAAAACCATCAGCAAGCATCATATGTAATGGAGTCAAACTAGAACCATTCCCAATAAGATCAGGAGTGAAACAAGGCTGCCCACTGTCACCATTAATATTTAATATTTAATAATAGAAATGTTAGCTTTAGCAATAAGAGAAGAAAAAGAGATAAAAGGAATCAGAGTAGGTAGTGAAGAAACCAAATTATCACTCTTTGCAGATGACATGATGGTATACTTAGAGAACCCTAGAGACTCAACTAAAAAACTACTAGAAACAATTCACAACTTTAGCAAAGTTGCAGGATACAAAATAAATCCCCATAAATCATCAGCATTTTTATATATTAGCAATAATGTTCAGCAGCAAGAGATACAAAAAGAAATTCCATTCAAAATAACTGTTGATAGTATAAAATATTTGGGAATTTATCTGCCAAGGGAAAGTCAGGAACTATATGAACTACAATACAAAAAACTTTCCACACAAATAAAATCAGACTTGGTCAATTGGAAAAACATGAAATGCTCATGGGTAGGCCGAGCGAATATAATAAAAATGACAATACTACCCAAACTAATTTACTTATTTAGTGCCTTACCAATCAAACTCCCAAGAAATTATCTTACAGATCTAGAAAAAAAGTATTAGCAAAGTTCATTTGAAATAACAAAAGGTCAAGGATTTCAAGCAGATTAATGAA
>JAJPUD010006360.1:99737-132029 GCA_023553655.1 Myrmecobius fasciatus
CATATGAAAAGGTGCTCCAAATCACTATTGATCAGAGAAATGCAAATCAAGACAACCCTGAGATACCACTTCACTCCTGTCAGATTGGCTAAAATGACAGGAAAAGTTAATGATGAATGTTGGAGGGGTTGTGGGAGGGCTGGGACACTGATGCATTGTTGGTGGAGCTGTGAACGGATACAGCCATTCTGGAGAACAATTTGGAGCTATGCTCAAAAAGTTATCAAACTGTGCATACCCTTTGACCCAGCAGCATTTCTATTGGGCTTATATCCCAAAGAAATCATAAAGAAAGGAAAAGGCCCCACATGTGCAAGAATGTTTGTGGCAGCCCTTTTTGTAGTGGCTAGAAACTGGAAATTGAATAGATGCCCTTCAATTGGAGAATGGCTGAATAAATTATGGTATATGAATATTATGGAATATTATTGTTCTGTAAGAAATGACCAGCAAGATGATTTCAGAGAGACCTGGAGAGACTTACGTGAACTGATGCTGAGTGAAATGAGCAGAACCAGGAGATCATTATACACGGCAACAACAGTACTATATGACGATTAATTCTGATGGACATGGCTCTCTTCAACAATGATATGTTTCAAACCACCTCCAATTGTTCACTGAAGAAAGCCATATACACCCAGAGAGAGGGATGCGAAATGTGGACCACAACATAACATTCTCATACTCCTTGATTGATGTTTGCTTACATTGTGTTTCCTTTATCTGATATATCATTTGTGTAGATAAGATTTTTCTTGCACAACAATGATAAGTTTGGAAATATGTATACATATATTCGATTTGCCAATATTTTAACATAATTAACATGTAGTGGATATCCTGCCATCTAGGGGAGGGGTGGGGAAGTTGGGGGGAAAAATTTCTAACGGAAAGCTATGCAAGTGTTATTGTTGAAGAATTACCCACACATATGTTATGCAAATAAAATAAAATTAAAAAATAAAAAAAATAATCAACAAACAGTAACTGTAGTATGAATTTAGCCATTGTACTTTTTTAAGTCCATTATGTGATGGTAATGACATGGGATACAATAGAATACTGTTTTCACAAGGCTCTCTTTGTCCCCTACTAATAAAAGGATACACCTGAAAAATGTACAGAACATTTTTATAACATGGGAGTAGTAGTAGCCTTTGTCAATACTCACTAGTATTCTCTGTTGCTTTTTCCCAAAATAGTAAAGTCTGAGTTTTTCCCCCAGTCTTTTTCTATCTTCCTATCTTTCCAAAAAGTTTCTCTATCTATGCCTCCCTCAGTTCCTTTGTGGTTTTTTTGCTTCCAGCATGAATCCTTTCTGTGTAATCCTTGGTACTATCACTGTGAGTTTCACATCTTCTCCAGGATGCTATTTCTACTTCTTCTGTAAGTATTGTTCAAACATGGTAGTTCCAATCTTCTTAACCAGGAGAGATTTATTCTAAAATTCAATACATATTTTTTTAATATCTCTTGTCCTCTTGTTTTTTCTAGCTTCATCCAAAAACATCCCTAGAAGGTCTTTGCTTGGATAGGTCTTCCATCAGACTTTCTAATAACTGATTTTGTTCTTAATTTCTCTTCTGTGTTTTATGAAGTGATACTGCTATAACCTCACACCATCTTTAGATGAGATTTTTACAAGCCAGTTTACAAGCCCTTGGTTGGTATCATTCACTGCTTGGAAAATACATCAAAAGTATGACTTCCAGTCATGACAGCCTGCTAAAATGTCCCCATATAGTTCAGAAAAACAAGCAAACAAACAAAACCTTGTTTATACCACACTGAATATGGATTAGCAAATACAATGTAAAATTCAATTTAGTGTCTTTTTCTACTCTAGATCAAGACAAAAGTCAGTCAGTAGCCTATGCACAATAGAAAAGATGACCACAAAATCAGCAGTAAAGTGGACAAACAAGCCTTTGCCTCCCAGTGCCACCAGATGATGACCAGAAACAACTGTAACCAACAGATATTTCTATTTGGATAAGAAAAAGAACAAGACTTCCATAAAAAAGCCCCAGGATGGTAATAAATACAAAAAATCTGGTCATACCTTTGATCTTGCCATTACCCACAAATGTGCCATCTCTGAATTCAAGAATCCTGACATCCTTTCCCTTGGTAATAATCTATTGCCTTTTTTACTTCTGCCTCTTCTTTGACTTAAATTGCAACTTCCAATTCCTTAATCCATGAATTCTCTTACAAGCCATCTCTCTTCTACTAGCCACTCTCTCCTTTTCTCCCCATCTTGACTCCTTGATGAACCAATTCAACTCCAGTGCCTCTTCTCATAAATCCTTAGCCCCTTTGTGATATAGTTAATTACACTTGGTCAATCCTAAGCCTTGGCTATATTCTGGTTTACAAATGTGCTTACAAATGAATGAAGGTGGAGAAAATCATGAAATCATTCTGAATGAATCCACTATAAAATTTGCTATAAAACCTTAACTGGACATTCAGTGTTACTATACAATTATACTATTACCTCCATTATTAACTCTCTTCAAATTAAATCTTCAAAATATTTTCATTCTTCTATAAATCTTCCATGACTCCCTTTCCCCTCATTCCATCATCTGAAAACTTTGCCTCACTTTTCCTTTACAGGAAAAAAAATGAGGTCATTGTCATGAACTCCCTCTTTTTCATCTCAGAGGCTTTCTGCCATTTTTCCCTTTTTTACCCCTGTCGCACATGATGAAGCTTGTTAACAAGGCTAATCGTTTTGTTCTAGCAACCCCATTTCCATCTCTTCTCCTCCAAAAGTTTATTCCATGTCATTTGTATTCTCTCTTACTATTCCACTGAAACTGCTTTTCCCCAAATTTCTAATGATTTCTTAGTTGCCAATTCTAATGACATTTTCTCAATCCTCATTCTTCTAACACCAGTCTGTCCTTACTCTCATGTATACATATCCCTTCTTTCCCTGTCTCCTTTGATAAACCCTCCTCCAAACTATGCCTTCTACTTTTTGATGTTTCACAAGGCTCTCTTTAGGGTCCTCTTTCTTATTCCTCTATATTAAGGCACTTGGTAATGCCATCAATTTCCATGGATTTAATTACCATCTCTATGATGACAATTGTCAAATCTACTTATTTTGACCCAATCTCTCCACTGACATCTAGTCTCAAATCTCCAACTGCTCTTCCAACATCAAACCAGATGTCCAATTAATTTCCTAAATTCATTATCTTTGTCCTTTAACCTTCTCTTTTTTTACCTTTCCTATTACTACAGAGTGCAACACCAACCTCCCAGTCCATCAGGCTCACAACCTGGGAGTCATCATGAATTCCTCACTATCTCTCACCTCTTTTCCCCATATCCATCAAAAATTTCACTGAAGAAAAGAACTCCTGAAAAAGTAGAATTAGTCAAATGGAAAAGAGTTACAAAAGAAAACACTGAAGAAAATAATACCCTAAAAATTATAATTGGCAGACAGAAGCTAATGACTATTAGACATCAAGCAGCAATAAAACAAAATGAAAAAAAAAATTACAGCAAATACTGTAAGCAGTCAGAAACAATACAAACATATAGGCATAGTTAGGGTAGCAAAAATTTAATATAAAGCTTCTATATTAAATGATCAAAGGGCTTAGAATATGATGATCTGGAGAGCAGAGGAGGTAGGATTACAATTCAAGAATCACTTACCTAGAAAAAAATGACTATTATCATTCAGGGAAAAATAGGAATTGAATGAAATGGAGGCTGTCAAAGAATTATTTATGCAAAGGCCAGAGCAGAACGGAAAATTTTACTTTCAGCTACAAAAAGTAAGAGAAGCACTAAAAAGGTAAACAGGAAAGAGAAATCTTAAGGGTTTCAACAAGGATAAGCTGTTTATATTCTATGTAGAAAGGTGACTTGTAACTCCTAAGAACTTTATCTTTAATAGGTCAGTTAGAAGGAAGATATATACATACACACACACAGACACACACACAGAGACACACACAGGCACACACAGAGGGGGAGAAGAAGGACATGAATTGATTATAACAGAAGGCTATCTAAGAAACAAATAAAATTAAGGGGCAAGAAGCAAACACTGAGAGAAAAGAAAGGGAGAGGTAGAATGGGGTAAATTATCTCATATGAAAGAGCTTTAACAGTAGATAGGGGGTAACAGAAAATGTTCAAACCTTAAATCTCCTCAGAATTAGATTTCTATACTCAACTGAGTTGACCTATCTTAGCCACAGGAAAGTAATAAGAGAAGGTGGGAGTATTTGAAAGAACATAGGACAGATTGGAGGAGGCAAAGTCAGGAGCAAAATACTTCTGAAGAGGGAATAGTAAAAGGCTGAGAGAAAATGAGAAATGAGAAAAATCTGATGGATACTAATCATAATACTTATCATAACTATGAAAAAATTGAGGCAAGTTTCTCTGACAAAGACCTCATTTCTCAAATACATAGAGAACTGTATCAAATTTATAAGAATGTAAATCATTCCCCAACTGATAAATGGTCAAAGGATATGAACAAGCAGTTTTCAGATGAACAAATCAAAGCTATCTATAATCCTATAAAAATTCTCTAAATCACTACTGATTAAAGAAATGTGAATTAAATTAAAACAACTCTGAGATACCACCTCCCATTTATCAGATTGGCTAATAGAAAAGGAAAAGGACAAATGTTGAGAGAGATGTAGAAAAACTGCAATACTAAAACACTGCTGCTGATATTGTACACTGATTCAACCATTCTGGAGAGCTATTTGGAATTATATCCAAAAAGCTTAAAAAATGTATACCCTTTCATCCAGCAATACCACTACTAGTTCTTTATCCCGGTGGTATTTTAAAAAAAGGAAAATGACCTGCAAAACTTTTTATAGCAGTTGTTTTTTGTAGTGGCAAAGAACTGGATATTGAATGGATGAACTGAATTAAGTGGGGAATGGCAGAACAATTTGTGGTATAGGATTGAATTGGAATATTATTATTCTATTTAAGAAATGATGAGTTAAGATGCTTTCGGAAAAACCTGGAAAGACTTGCTTGAACTGGTGCCAAGTGAAATGAACAAAACCAAGTGAACAGTGTATACAGGAATATTAATACTTTACAATGATCAGCAGTGCATGTATTAGCTATTCTTTACAATATAATGAATCAAGACAATTCTGAAGGACTTATGATTTGGGTGGGAGGTAGGGGAGGTGGGAAGGGTGCTATCTACCCTCCAGAGACAGAACTGATGGAATTTAAATGCAAATCAAAGACTTTTTTAAAACTTCTGTTTTTCCTGGTCTATGTTTTCTTTCACAACATGACTGATATGGAAATATATTTTACATGCCTGAATGTGTATAACATATCAAATCACTTACCTCCTTAATGGGTGAAGGGGAATAAAGGAAGAAAAGATTGTGGAAGTCAAAATTTTTTTTAAAAGCTAATATTAAGAATTAGCTTTACATGTAATTTTTAAAAAATGCATCCACAGATTCAGCACACAAACAATGTACAGTCTATAATTTTAGGTTTTAAAGACTCATTTGGGACACTGAGATGATAGTACTTGCCAAAGACAGAATATGAACCCAAGTTTTCCTGAATCCAAAAGCATACATTCTCTCTCTCCACTATAATAAGCTCCCCTAAGTGTTTCTACTTCTATGATATCAACATTTCAGTGGATTTGACACCTCATCAATGTGGATATGTGGGTTTATGAAAATAATAAATGACTATTTTAAGTATTAACCTAATGGCTTATATAGAAATGGGAAAACATTGCAATTAAAAAGGAGTATGAATATAATATTGAGTACCAGACACATTTTGGGGGGATAATTTGATCAACCAGGCATCAAGTGTGGAAAAAATATACAGAGAACTAGAAGATCTCAGTTCAAGACATTTCAAACCAACCCAGTATGACACTAACTTAGTCACTATTCCGATCCTGGTAACTCACTAAGACAAATTGCTCTGCTCAGTATTTACTACTTTTGTGATCTTGGGAAAGTCATTTCACTTTTCAATTTTTACCTCTATAAAATGAAAAGCACAGACTAGGTAAGATACCTTGCAGTTCTAAATCTATGATACAATCAATTACATCAAACAAGCACCAAAAGATTAATCAATGAGTATATCATTTTCAGAAATGTAACCAATATTTTCAAGTTGTTTTAATTCACTATATAAATTGTGTTCACCTCCAGGATCCATCCTATAACTGAGAACAAGCAACTCTATCCCTTTCCCCCAGCAAAGCATTAGTATGGAAATGATACAAGCCTCTGTGAAGTTGAAAGTAAGGAACTGGTTATTACTTCCCAACCACCATGTTTTAAAATACTAAAACCATTTTCTATGTCATTTTTCATTCCTATAAACATTTATTGAGCACCTGTATTCATGGCATGTGCTCTAACCAAGCAGTCTGAAAACAAACTGGGATCACATTTGAATGTGCTCTTGGAAATGCAATTCACTTGGCATTGTGAAAACAGAGATTTCATCCTGGGTTCTCAGTTGCCTAGTTACTATTAGTTTCTTGTAAATATTTAATATGCTGTCTTTTCCGGTTTTATTTACCAGAGAGGATAAAATATAGTGTCCAACTTACAAATAGGTACTGCATTCCAAAAGTATATGTGTAAGTCTTTGCATTTGACACTTTGAATACATTTTCATAATAGCTTCTTTGAAAAGATGTTTTCTCAGACCAGCCCTGAAAAGATTATTCTATGATGTATTTAAAGTAGAGATGTTATACTGAATAATCAGTGTATAATATACTAATAAAAAGACAATACCTTTAACAATGAGTAATGTTTTTACATGAAAATGCATTCACAATTGAAGAATATACCCAGGAACACTTTTTCCTTCCTCCCAATTCTAAACTATCAGGATTCCTCCTGGGGATTGTTGAGGAGAATTGCCCTGTTCTACCTAGTGGGGCTCAAAATGAGATTAGCCTAATATGGCTTCAGGGTTTGGGCTAGGAAGAGATTGGTCAAGCTTCTCAGTGTAACCAGACTAGTTAAAGAATATAAAAGGGGATTTGTTGAAAGCATAATAAATATATCAGTAGCAGATTAATCAACAAAGAATCTAAGTATCAGATTAACATGAGTCAGGGGAAGAATGAAATCAGAATTGTGAGCCAATTAATGAAGGATGATCTCTAAAAGGGCTTTTAAAAAAGTGCATCAATCCTTGGGTCTTACACACTTTGTTGTTTTTAAACTGCAGCCAATATAACTGGCCTTTATGTATCCAGACAGTCCAGAAAGGACTGGTGTTAGAAACAGCAATGAGGAAGAGTGGTGGAGGGGGAGATGAAAGAACAAAGGGGAAAGGACTAAAAAGTTGAAGGTATCATGTGATTGTCATGTTTCTGAAACAGCCTTGCTCTGCATCCAAAAGAACAAAGCCTATACTATCTATTCCCAGCTCATACTCCAGTGGTTGAAAGTTTTCACCCTGGTTATGTTCCTCAGGTCTAACCTGTGCCCAGATGGCAAAAAAGATATAAAAATATACTCCATGTCATGAAGCCAAGAGTCTTCATCACTGTGATTGTGATGATACCTTTACCACCCTGTCCAATACCTATACTTCTTCATAGACAGACACTGATACTCCATAGAGGGGGAAGAGGAGGGAAGAACATATCTGTACAAAAGTATTTATATCAATTGTTTTTTTTTTTTTTTGTGGTGGCTATGGCTAAGAACTAGAAATTTAGGGAATGTCCATTAGCTGAGGAATGGGTTAACAAGTTGTGGCATATGGTTGTAATGAACTATTATTGTGCTATAAGAGATGATGAGAGGGATAACTTCAGAAAAAAATCTGTAAAGACTTACATAAACATAAACGATAGAAACCACAAGATTTGGAAAATGACTGGATAGATGGAGAGAGTAAACAATGTAGGGTAACACAATGAATGTGAATGTGAAATCTGAGTTATATTCTGACAATGATAGAGGTAATCCCATAGAAGGTAAGCTCCTGGAGGGAAGAAGCTATTTTTATCTTTATGCTATCAGTACCTGATAAGTACAATAAAATGGAATTAATGAAAGGGAGTGTCTTCTGTGACATTTGGGATAAACTGGGTGTTAGACTGAGCTTACCTTTTTTGGGGGGGATGATGAAAAAAAATTTAATGTGATTACCTTTATTGCCTACTCTCTCCTTTGGTTGGAGAATATTAATTAGGTACCTAAATAGGAAACCATATTGCCAAATATGGTTTCAGGGATCAAAATGAAAAGGGCCTCGTTATGGTAGCCTAGCCTGGAGTTAGAAATCCAAGTAACAATTTGGGAAACGGGTAGTCTAACACTAGCTTGGTTCCAAAGATTAAGTGACTGTAGATCAGCAAGGCATAAAGCTCAAGGACAGATCTCTTACAGAAAGTATTGAAGTATCAGAACTTTCAGCTGGTAGCAACACTTGGAAATACTTTTTAATCTAAGCTGATATCTCTTTTTATCTGAACTCCTATGGACTGACCTCATCACCATCTCTTATTTTTTCCCCCCAGGGATTCTCTTTCATGCAACCCCAAGCAAAATAAGATATAGTGTTATTATAGTGTGGCACACAGACATTTTATAATTATTTAGAAAGCATTTTTCTATTAAAGCTTTTACTTTGGAAAGCTCACACTATTTTAGGATAGTTAGAAAGTGAACAAAAAGAACACAATCAGAGAATAAAAGAGACTTTCAATTCTTTACCCCATTCTCTTTTTTCACCTAGTTCTTTTTGGAAAATAAAATTGCACATCAATCAAGACATAAATAATTACATAGTAGAGTTTTGCACACAAGGGACTTAAATAAGATTTATCTATATTATAGAGGAAAATCACCCCCAGGTTATCTTGATCATTTTCTTTGTGGCATTAATATGGACTGTGGGGAAGGGGTTAAAACCACAGAGAAGAAAGGCTGGAGAGGTGCCTGGAGTTTAAAAAGGCAGAGTGAGAAGTCAATAACACTTATAAAACATTTACTGTGTATCAGACATTGTGATAAGTGCTGGGATACAAAGAAAAGCAAAAACAATCATTGGCCACATGTGTATATCCAAGACATGCAGAATGTAAATGAAGGGTAACATATCAGGGAGAGGATTAATGAAGTCTTTCTATAATAGGTGAGGTTTGGGCTGAATCTTGAAGAAAGGCCAAGAATGGAAAAAGGGAAACTGAACAAAGAGAGGAAGAACTTGCTAGGACATGGAGAACAACTAGTGCAAAGTCAAAAGAGTTGGGAAATGAAGTAAATTTTAAAATAAATGCTCTTCCTGATTAAGGTCCAGCAAGCAGGCAATTCTAGCTGGATGGTAAAGTATATAGGAGGAAAGTAAAGTATTAAAAGGTAGGAAGGGGCTAAGATGTGATTGAGAAGGGGGCAAGTGCAATAACAGAAATTCTACTTTCCCTTCCAATCCTTCTCTGTTTATACCATCACTCTTGTCAAGTAAAACATGGCCCTAGACAGACCACAAAGAATCTAAAACTGGTAGAAAACAAACAGGGTAATAGTCTCAAAAAAGAGAAAGAGGTGGGTGAGGAGGGCACAGCATTTATTAAGAACCTATTCTGTGCCAGGCACTGTGCTAAGTACTGTACAAATACAATCTCAGCAGATCCTCACAACAACTTTGTAAAACAGCTAGTATTAAATCCCAAACCAAATGGGGTAGGGTGTGTATGTGTAAGGAAATGAGGAATTGCTGTGACCATACACACTGGCTTCCTCTCCTTCCCTCCCCTGCATCTGCCTCCCTCCTTCTTTATCCCTTCTCCTTTCTGTCTGTCTGTCTGTATCTCTCTATACATATTTCTCTTATGATATATACTGGTGACTGCCTCAATTAAGATCAAAAATAGGATTAGAAATTATACATAAATATAAATTGTGAAGGGTCCACAAAACAAATAAAGCAATTTCCCTTTTGTAATTATGATAGATGTCATTTAAACAAGATGTTTCTTGTTCTTTTAATCAACACCTACTAATAAAGTGTTTTAACCTCATCCATGTTAAAAGGTCAACGTCCAAGCTGCCAAGAAAGATTTTAATGAACTACAAACTTTTTAATTACACATACCCAGGGGAATTTTTTTTCTCCCTTTCTATGACAAAATGTCCAGTGGTTCAAAAATGAAACTTTTTATTCATCAAAAATGAAAAGAAATTCTTTCTGTTCAAAGGAGCAGCTTACATGTTTCTAATAAGTTAATATACAGAATAAAATACAGATTAGTTTGAGGATATATACTGTCTACTACATACATAACAAATTTAGATAATGCATTCTAAATGTCTTTTTTTTCAATACTTTTATTCATTAGAGTTGAAATTTAAACTTAAAGAAATTAATCAACTTTTTAAAAATCTTTATCTACAAAATTGCAGGCCAAAGTACTTTACACCTCATTTACATTACTTTATACCTTATGTTTTGAATCTGCCTAGAATGCTACTATAATTCCAAAAGCTCTGGCTAAACATAGCAAAACTCCAAAAAGATCTCATGCATTAAAAAGGTAAAATACTATTTTTAAGGAAATTTCAAAATTTTTATTCTGCTGATTTTATATTTTTTGTATGTATTAAAACCCAATTACTGGATTAGGGGATTTATTATATACATTTAAAATCAATTTTGACAGGGAATATAATTATTTAAGTATTTCTGAAAAGACTTTTATACTTGTAGCTATAGAAACTTACTTGTCTGTTAATTGTTTTATCTCTAATGGATTTTTTCTCATAATTTCTTTTTGATTTTTGGTAGTACTATAAAAATAGACTTTTATGTATTTATTTTATGTCCTTATAGTTCTCAGAAACTATTAATCATCTCAAATAAGTTTAATCATTGATGCTCTTGGATTTTATAAGTATACCATCAGCTCATCTGCATGTAGGAATAAGTTTAACTCTCCTTTTTCAATATTTATGCCTTTTATTCTGTTTTGTTACTATTCTTGCTAGTATTTCTAATACTATGTTAAGTAATACCGGGCAGAGGGTTTCTTAATTATACCTCATATTACCTCTTAGTATTAGATAAATGCTTTTTATTATAATTAAAAAAAACTATAAATGGTCGGGAGGAGAAAAGTCACTGCATAAAATATCTCTACTCATATTCTTAATGCTTTAGACAGGCCTGTGCTATAATATGAATACATAAGACTAAAAGCCATTCCCTTAAATGTGGTTAAAGAACATGAACAGGCTATACTCAAAAAGAGAATTGCAAAATTATTGAAACCATATGAGAATTCCCAATTAGAGATATGATAATATGCTTGCAAACATAATCTCATTTGTTCCCTACAAGTCTCTGATAGATTCTCATTTTACAAAAGAGAAAACTGAGGCTGAAATAGACTAAGTTAATGGTATTAAAAAGGATCTATGAACCAAAAATAACAGTATTCACAATAATGAGGAATTCAACAAAGGGAAGATGCATATGAATAAATGAAGACAGAAATTAAAGAATACACATAGTAAACAATGCAAGTGAAAAGGTCACTAAAACTAAGTTAAACTGAATAACTGGAAAGGCTATGGAAGGTCCTGGAGAAAACAGAAAAGGAAAGAGAGGGAGTGAGGGAGGGAAGGAAAGAAAGAGCTAGTGAGCCAAAGCAAATAAGATGGGACCAGAAAGGGGAAACCACTATTATAGCATAGATAAACTGCAATCTTGTTGTCTGATAGGAAAAAGGTCTCAGAAAATCTTTACAATGTTCTTACTGGTGTTATTCAAATCAACTCCACTATTTATATTTCAAAGTAATTGGCACATCTGGTTCACTTTAATCAAGTAGTGTGAGAAGTGACTCTATGTAACAATAATAATAAATGTAACAAAAGTGCCAAATTGTTGAAAAGGTGTCTCACAGGTGAATAGTGAATGTAATAGTGTTTGATATCTCCTTGAAATTAGTTACTTAAAAGACAGACAATATAAAAGTAGGCATATTTAACACCATAATATTATTAATATCAACAGAGAATAAATAGATGTACTTTGAAGGCTTAAAAGAAAGCCTACAAAGGTGAAGATCAGGAAACTCCAGCACAATTGAGCCCTCCTAGATCAGGTTGACAAAATCATAGGATATAAAGGTGAGATCTTTTCAAACTTGAGCACCTCTCATACAGTAATAGGATATTGGCAACTGATGATGTGCTAAGAAGTCAGCTCTGCTCTTTATAATATAGATTAAAAATTAACCTGGGTCCAAGCAGAGACATGGAACAAGAGAGCCAGCTTTAGGAAACCGTTTTTTCACCTTGCTCTTGGTCCTCTTAAGAAAATACATAAAAACATGGTAGAAATTTGACAGCATCTAATGTGTCCACCAGGTAACTCGAGTGGAGTCCATGAACATAATTTATAGTGCAGAGACTGGAGCTGACTATTGAGAATGAGACAGCTCTCAATACCATGACTCCTAGTATTCTTTTTTTTTTTTTTTTTTTGCCTTTTTTTGCTGAGGCAATTGAGGTTAAATGACTTGCCCAGGGTCACACAGCTAGGGAATTTTAAGTGTCTGAGACCAGATTTGAACTCAGGTCCTCCTGACTTCAGGGCTGGTACTCTATCCACTGCACCACCTAGCTGCCCCGACTCCTAGTATTCTTAGGTTATGCACAGGTTCCAGCTTTTTCTAAAATGGTATGGTGTTACCCTTGGTCAGGATGCTAGCTAATCTAAATGCTGGAGACAGATGTAACTATAGCCAGAATAAAGCAACACACAAATAATTTAGAGACCAAGATTAATAATCTTGCAGCATTGTGCAATCCTGTACAAACTGCCTGTCAGCATGGCCCTATGTTCCCACTTGTGCATGAATGTCTACTTGAGAAGGCTAAGTCCATCCTCCATATTGAAGCTCCGTTAATGAGAGAATCCTCTCCAGAGAACATTAAGGTACTACTCTTCTTATGTTAGTTCACTATATGCTTTTGTTTTGAGCTAATCATATCCTCTAAGCCCCAGCTTCTTAAACTGTCATTTGTGACCGCATAAGGAGTTTCATAACTGAATGTGGGTGCTGTGAAATTATGATTTATTATCAGTAAATGATTTGTATACCTATTTTATATACCTATACACCCAGACTCATGTAAAAATTGCTCAAGTGAAGAGGGGTTGCAAGTAGAAACAGTGTGAGAAGTCTTGTTCTAGATGACAAGAACATGTACATAATCTATAAATTCTAAACTTAACTCAAAAGTTAACTGCTATGAAGCAGAAGAAAAAAAGCATAGCTTTAGAATCAAGAAGACCTAGGTTGGAATCTTCCATCTAACACAGATATTGGGTGATCACAGACAAGTCACTTGGTCTGTGTCTCAGCTGTCTCATAATATCAAACAAATCTACATCAAATAAACAAAATTAAAGGCCTGAGTAAAATGATGGTAGGTAAGGTAGGTAGTTGCCTAGGGTACAATATGCAGAATCGCTCAAAGATTTTTGAATATTCTGCTATCCAGATAATATCAAAGGAAGAAGATAATTTTGCTCTAAAAGTCAATTGCAGCTATTGATTTTCATTTGTGTGATTCCTTTCAGGTTTTATGTCTTTGAACTTGTATGTCAAGATACAAAAGAGCAATAAGAGACAAAAAGCCTTAAGGAAAGCCCTTTATGAAAGAGTGGAGAAACTAAACAAGCAAAGGGAAAGAAGGAGGACAATTGTAAACAGTCAGAGAAGACACTGCAAGACTTTTTAGACAGGTAAGGTAAATAAAGAACAGATTTCAGAGGCAAAATTCTAGACCAGAGATTTCAAACTTAAGTTGCTAGGTTGTTGAAAATTTCTATCACTAGGCTATTGTGCAAAAATGTAAATATTTGTTTCTTTTCACAAATTTTACCAATTAAATACTTATCAGAACAAAATGAATAATAAATGTTATACAATACAGACAGTTCTTGTTTTATCTTATGCTGACACCTACTTAAAAACTACTTTTACTTAATCAGAATTTGCTCCTGAAAGTAAAGAAGGAAGAAAGGGAGCAACACAATGGTGGAGGGATAACCCCAGGGTTCAAGGGCATTTGGGGTCAGGAGAGAGAGAAATAATGAGAAAAGGAGGAAAATATGAGGTGGTCTAGATGACCAGGATCTAGAAAAAGAGCACTTGAGGGGGAGGAGAAGCATAAATGTTGGGATTTGACAGAGGGTGGGTGTCAAAGAGAGGTAGGGAACATATGCAGTCCCCAACATTAAATAATAGAAGACAAATGTGAGAGGGCAGGGCATAGGTTCGGTTCTGCTTTTAACTAAAGTTTTGTTTTGTTTTTATTTGCTTTTAGTGGAGTAGGATCCCTGGGACTTCCAAACTTAGAGGCAGGGTCCTAGAGAGAATACAATAACGTTAACATAGTTGATTTTTTTAATTAAGATTTCTTTTAGAATTCTTTATGGAAATTCAATTTGCATAATGTAAATTTATGTTAATCTAGCACTGCTTGTATTGTTTTTTATGGAGGGCCAAACACAATTTTGGGCAGCTGGGTGGCTAGAGTACTAGGCCAAAAGTCAATAAGATTTGTCCGAGTACAAATTTGGCCTCAGACATTAGCTGTGTGACCCTAGGCAAGTCACTTAATCCTGTTTTTTTTTTTTTTTCAGTTACTCATTGCATGTAAAACAAGCTGGAAAAGGAAATGGCAAAATTCTCAGTATACTTATTAAAAAAAAGTCCAAATGGGGTCACAAAGTGACAGACATGACTGAAAAAATGACTGAACAAAGACAACAACAGCACAATATTAGTGGGGGGGGTCACATAAATGTTGCTCAAATTAAGCAAAAGGTAACTTATGCTTACCATAAGACCAAATATCTGGAACTAGAAGAGACTTCAGATGTCGATCCTTAATTTTTCCAGATGACAAAACTAAAACTTCAGAAGGTTGTGATATGCCAAAAATCATACATTTATATAATAATAAGTATTCAAGGTGGGATTTAAACCCAACTCCTCCAACTGAAGGAGTGAAGCTTCTAGGGGAAACAGCAATAAAGATATTCCCACCCCCCACCTTAGAGTGCTATCATTCTAACAATCTGTCCATAAATGATTGTAAAAGTCTTCTGGCCTAGGAATATAATAATAATTCTTCCCTTAGAGTTTAGGGAAGATATAATAGTGATCCTGAGACTCTCTGACCTTAGAGTGCTATTGTTCTGGCAATCTACCTATCAAGGACTCTAAAGATTTCTAACCTGCTGGTCAGTGATAATCAAATTCTAGAGACCACTCCTCAGTTCTACTTCTAGACCATAAAATTAGCATATCTATGACATGAAAAACTTGCTTCTAGTTCTTTGCTAAATTCTTTTGGAGCTTAGCTCATTGCAATTGGGCTTACAATTACAATAAACTGTGCCCCTTGGTTCAAGCCTGCAAATTCTTTTGGGACACCTCATGACACAAGTCTGTGACCCCAATCTTTTGGGATCCCTTCTGAACCTCAACACAAGTCAGAAGCCTGTACTCTTTTCACTAAACCATACTGCCTACTTGTCCTCCTTTAGAAATTTAGGATATTGAATCAGGAATCTGAATCATCAGAATAGTTCTTCAGTCAGGGTTGAGAATTACTTAAAAGTAATTAAAAAAACTCTTTCAAAGAAAACATTTTTCATGTTTAGTTCATTGTTTCATAATTTACATTAATAACCTGCCTCCAAGGGAAACTGGGGTGGGAGGATCTTCAAGAAACATTCTGCAGCAATGTTACTTAGAAGGCAAGAGCTTTTAAGATTATCTTGTTAAACCTCTTCATCTTATAAGTAAGAAAACTGATTTTCAAAATGATTGTAACTTGCCCAGAGTCACAGTTTTTGCCAGAGCCAACATTAGAATGCCAAGATCCTCTGTTACTTCTATTGCCTCTGAATATTCAAGCTAAGTATCAAGGAAACTCATCTATTTGCTTAACATTATTGAATCTGTATTGCATGAACAGGTGCCATTCATTACACCAAATCTATCTGTCTTAAAACCCAGAAGAGACAATTGTAAAAGAATGCATTATCTACTTTAACTATCAATTTTGAACAGTAACAAATAGGACATCATGAATACCCTTCCTAGAGATCATCTCTCTGGAACAAAGCTGATCTTGGAAGCAAGGGATTATTTGTTCATTTGCTTATAGAATTCCAGGCCTTTGACTACAAAGACAAAAGATAATCAATCATTTAGGTGAAATGGTTTACTATCTCAATCAGACATGCCTTAGTCAGCAATTTGTATTTATCAAAGACTTATATACCCAAAGTTTAAGTGGTCAGATAGAATTAAATAGTTGATTCAAGTCCTACAGGAAAAGCTACAGCAGTGATTCCCAAAGTGGACTACAGGGCCATTTGCTGGCTGTGGCATGAGTTGTGCTAAAAATTGTACAGAATTCATACTTGCAACCATATGCACATGTGCAAGTCTCCCAACTCCTCTGTAATGCTGCCAGTTTAAACATTTATTGTGCCATGTACCCCTTACTGCAAAGACTAGAGCTGTACTCTGAGCCAAAAAAAAATACTGAACCATTTGTCTACAGGAAATTGGCAGGTGTCTCAGAGTAGCAATCTTAAAACTATGAAAAAGGTTAATTTGGTCCCACTTCTGCCACTATTTATTCCACTTACTTTTCATGTCCTCTCTAGTATTACTTAAGGTCTAAAAAGGGAAGTCTTTGATTAATATTAGGTGCTACTGGAGAAAAATAAATCCTGATTAATTTTGTGCTGTCTCCAAGGCTGCCCCAAGTGACAGGTCAGAGGATCTAATTCAAACCTTTCCTCCCTCTGCCTGTTAATGCTAGTACCACTTTAGGCAAATCATATATTCTCTCTGAGATTAAACTGTTCACCTATAAAATAAGGGGGCTGAACTAGGAGTTCTCTAATGCCTCTTCCAAATTCAAATGAATGATCCTCACGTTTGATTTCTCTCTAAAAGTGTTTCGGTGACTAGGGTTGCCCCTAAGGTGGCCTGGATGCTTAAGAAGCTTAGGAGAATGGGCTCTGTTGGAAGAAGCAAAATACCATGGTCTACAAACATGAGTGTGAAAACTCACTTAACAATTCTGGAACTCTATTTTGCTATCTTTGAAATCCTATGAGCTGCAATGAAACTAAGAGTAAACCTGAGTATTGCCAATAGTTTCACTATTAATGTATAGGGTAGCTGTAAATGCATGATCACATGACATGAAGGCTGGTTCTATGGGTGAACTTTCTCAATTTAAGAGATGACAACTGAGATAAAAGGAAAGTTCCTATAGAAACATATGGCTGTCTCAAAGTATGAATTCAATTAGGCTGAGATATAAGTTCTTAGTCAAATTTTCCTGACCCCCATGTCTTAGAAGAGAGAATTCCCAGAAAGGATGATTTCAAAACAAGCATTCTAGAACAGAGGTGTCAAATTGCAGTACGCATTGAGACCAGGCCAAATTAAAATATTACTAGGAAATATTTAACAAAATAAACAAAAATAACAGTAAAACACAGATAATATTAATTTGTGGTTTCCTAAGTCAATCTGAATCTCACAAGGACCTAATATTCAACACTACTGTTCTAGATGATACAGAATTTTAGGGCCATGTTAGCCCAAGAGTGTCTTCATCATAATTCCAAGTTCAAGACTAAGAAGATTTGATCTTCTTAAAAAAGAAGGGGAGTTTTGAGAAGCATGCCTCTTGGAGAAAGAGGATGGGCTGTGTAGTCCATGAAGCTGATATTTCTAACAGGAACTTAAGTCAGAACATGGGGAAAATATTCTTCTGAATAGTACACTATGGTTTATCCACACTGAAAATAAGGGTATGAGAGGAAGAGAATTCCTTTTCTATCATCACCAAAATGTGTTTCCCTTCTGGACAGTGATAAAAATCATAGGATGATAAGACTTTGGGAGGGTCTCTATAGAATTAGGTAGTAAAGCTAAAGCTTCAGTGTAATGCTAGGATTTGGCCACCTTACCAATTCTCTCTAAATAAATTCTAGATAATAGGATAGGACATGAAGTTGTAAAGCACTTTAGGAATTCATGAGAAAGAGGAAATTGTGTTGACAGGTTATGGGCTACCATGAATCTTTTAAGTTTCCTGTATCAGTATAGGGAGTGCACCACTAAGTCATCTAGGATGTCAACACTAAAAAAAATTCCAGTTTTACACTGTCACACTGCCTCTATGAGTAGGTGCCCAATAAATATTCATGATCATCCTTGAATATACTATATAGGAAGAGAAATGAAAAATAAAGAAATACAATGTGTTCCTCAGAACAAAATGACTTTAATTTGTGAACCAACATGACAACCTACTGCAAGACTCTCAAAAGAAACAACAAAATACAAAGAAAAACTTTATAAAGTATATACAAGGTAATTTTAGGATGAGGCTTGAACTAGGAGTCCAGGGAATCAGAAAAGACTACTTAGGGAGCTAAATTTTCAAGGGAGATTAAGAATTATAAGAGGCAAAGGTGAAAGGGGAGAAGGTGTCTAACTAGTCAGTCTAACTAGACTGTATAGTGTGATAGAGTATAATATGTTTGGAAAAGCAGGTTGCAACAGTCTTTAAATGCTAAGCAGAGTATTGTGTATATGACCACAGATATAATAGGGAGGCAATAAGTTTTAGGGAGTAGGAAAGTGACAGAGGAATATTTTTTTGGAAAAATCATTTTGGCAACTGAATAAAGGAAGAACTGAACAGGGCTGAAACTGGAGGCAGATATAGCAATTATGGCAAGTGGAATATCTCAGAAAAGAGATAAGAGTCTCAACAAGGGTGGAAACGTGGTAAAGGGAATAGGTTGTGAGATGTTTGAGACAATCAACAAGACTTGGCAAACAACTAATTTAATATGTGAGATGAGAGAGTGTGGGAATTCCAGAATGACTTCAAGATTATAAAACAAAATGACCAAAAGAATTGGGATGCTTTCCACAGAAATAGTGAAATTCAGAAGGTTATGAGGTATAAGGAACTATACTGAGGTTTGTTCTTAACATCTTACAGGATTATCAGTTTGAAATGTACAACAGGCAGGTGGTAATGTAGAACTAATTCATAGAGGACTGATGAAAATTTCAAGAGAAACAGTAGAGAAAATGAAGATAGTTCTCTAAAGGCTGTTCCCTAGTAAGGACAGTTTGATCCATCAAAGAAGACTAAGAAGAACAGTCAGAAATAGGTAGGAGAAAAACCAAGAGAAAGCAATGTCCCAAAAATCTACTAAGAAGAAAATGACGACTAATAAATGCTGCAGACAAATCAAGAAGGATAAAGATTGAGAAAATACATTGGATTTGACAAGAAAATGATGATTAGTAACTTCGGAGAGGAGTTTCAATTGAGTGAGTTCAGACAGAAAGACAAATGGATATGTGTATATATCTGCATATGTGTGTATATGCATCTGTGTATCTGTGTGTATATACATATATACATACACACAGACAGCTTTCATTTATCAGGTTCAAGTACTCTACAAGGTTCATTAAGGAGAAAAAAATGGCGAGGCAAACACACTTTTGGGCTTTTTAGAAATCAAGGACCTGCACAAAGGCATCAGCCCCCTCCTGCCATTTAAGCCTATTAATTACTTTCAAAGAATTTCAGGAGTCAAGGTTAGCAAGTAGTCCAAAGTAACAAAATAAAAATTGTGGATCATCACCCACAATTATGATATAAAAGAATTATGGATTGAGAAATCCATCCTCTAATTTATCACTTCAAAGACCATAATCAAAGAGGAAAGTTTTTTCAAAGTATCAAACATCAGTGAATCAAATATATTGATCTAATTTACAAACGGAATAGCAAAACGCCAAGTTTTGGGATTAGAATAGTAAAAATGGTGTTATGTAAACATTTATGCAAACACACACATGTTTAATTTTTACCTATGTGTTAAGATACTGGAGTTGTTTGATTTTCCTTCTCCAGTTCACTTTATAGATGAGGAACTGAGAGGCAAACAGGATTCATTGACTTGGCCAGGGTCAGGAAGTTACTTAAATGTCTGAAAACACATTTAAACTCATGAAGTCAAGTCTTTCTGATTCCAAGGCTAGTGCTCTATGCACTGTGATACCTAGCTTCCCTTCTTTCCCCAGCAAAGATACACAGATGAGAGATAGATTGATATAGACATATATATATATACATAATATGATATATACATAAATAACATACATAACATATACATGTAGCCATCTATGTATGAGAGACACAAAGAAACCGATTTGTTAAAATGGAATCAAACCATACCTATAATCTTGCCTGAAGTAAGTTTAAAAGGCAAATGTATAAAAGAATAATACATATCTAAGATGGTCTACAAAGAGCCTTGAATTAAACTTAATTTTACATACAAATAAAATAAATTCAATGAAGTATAAGGGTACCCAATTATTGACATGAAATATTAATTCCAATTTTTTTTAAATCAATTTAAAAACTTCAGTATTTTATCAAATTGAACTAGAAACTCACCAGAAAGACAGATGAAACATCTATTTAATCAATTATCACAACAAAATCAGTATTATATACTATACTGTGTGAAATATAAACATTGTCTTAGAGATAAATAGCTTTTGAACTTTATTTTCAATTTTTGCAGGTCCTTTTTAGCCTGAAGTTCTAAACTTCTTGTAAACCTTGGTATATGAAAATGAAATGAATATACAAAAATGAAAAGAATATTTGTGAGACATTAAATAGTTGTAAATGGGGGGGTTGAGGGAATTAATCACTTTCAAAAATATCCATATAATTTATGGTTACAACCTACACAACAAAGACAAGCTACATAATTCATGTTCAAGGATCTTATTTGGAAAAAAACAAAATGAGTTTTAAACTATAAATTCTAAGTTCTACTTAGCATATGAGGTGGTAAAACTTGGGTACATCACTTCTAACCTTCTGGGTCTCTGTAGAGGGCCACAGATAGTGGGGGAACTCTGGGTGAGGTACAAGACCCCTCAGCCCAGAGGGAACCTGCTGACGATGTCTAGTTGGGCTTCTCATCTCCCCTAAGGTCTCTTGGCCTTTCTGAGAAGTCAGGAGGCAGTAATAACCTGGTTTGTAATTGAAGCAGTGTGAAACCTAGTGGACAAAGAATCATCTACATACAATAGCAAGTTGTTTATGTGGTCCTGCATGCCCAGTATATAGTTGAAGCATGCACAGTGTTGCATAAGGGTATTAGGGTATATAAGGGTGAGAGAATTTGGAATAAACAGACTCCATGTTTGACCATCCTTGTGGGCCTCATCACTCCTCCACCAAGACCAAGGATTCAGGCTGGGTCCCAAGATCCTCCAGAGAGCTAGTCCAGACAGTATATTTTGACACCCCAGTGTGGGGGCTCTAGAAAGTATAGTACATTTTGGTACCCCAACTTGGGGGCTCTAGAAAGCACACAACAGGGCTTAGGTCCTTCATCTATAAAGTTAAAAAACAGAAAACTGGATTACTCTAAAATAGATTCCGGTAACATATTTATATGTGTAAATTTAAAAGAGATAAAGAAAGCAAGAGTGCTAAGTATTGCTTTGCCAGGATTTCCCAATGTTGATCTGGATCTCTAGGGAAGTCATAGGTTAAAATCAAAGGAAGCAAATAAGACTAAGACTGGAAAATTCTAAACAACAGTTTGTTGGTGTTAGTGACAAGAGATACATTTAAGAAGAATTTTAATGTAATTTTTATCTTCTTTCTACCCTACTTGTAAAGCCCAAGAGAAAGCTGATAACCTTCTTTTTTTTTCTTTTTAGTGAAGATGGAATGGTAATAAAGGTTATGATATTGAAAAATAATATTGAGACAGTTGACAAAATTAAGAACCACTAGAGTATACAAATGCTCCTTTAAAAAAAACATTTTAGAAAGTTATGATCTAACATCTGTGTGTGTGTGAGAGAGAGAGATTGAGTTGTTAAAATGGAATCAAACTATACCTATACTCTGAGCAGGCTTGCAGTCAGTTTAAAAGGCAAACACACTTACATTCAGTAAAAGTTAAGACTAGCTTTTTTTCTTCTAGTAAAAGATAGCAGTGTTAAATTGTGGCCTTCCTAAGAAAAAACTCACAGATAAGAACTTTTTTTTTCCCCTTCAGAGAATCAAAGAAATGCAATGCAAAGATATTTGTTCTATTTTAAAATGGGTCCTTCAAGTGGTTCTGATTTTAAAGAAAAGGGCATTATTTTATCTGACACAAATACTGAGAAATCTTTCCAATACAAAAGCATAACAATTGAAACTTAAAAAATAAAGGCACAAACCACAATCAAGAAATGAATTAATGACATACTTTCTTGGATTATGTTGTCCTGGTCCAGTCAATTAATTATACATAAAATAAATTAAAATTTAGTGTAATTGTATATATTTTTAAAATCTATTCACTAACAAATCCTATTCATAAGAATAAAATTTCAAGAGGCACAAACCTCCCTTAAACCTCCTGTTCATGGGGGAGACTTATTAGCAGGCAAATGGACTTCAATATTCAATTCAATCTCTGAATTTTTACATATGGGGTAAATGGGGATGTTTTCTTAAGTTTAGTTTAAAGGTCTCATTCTCAAAAAAGAGGGATTAAAGCAAGCAAAAAAAGAAAGAAAGAAAGAAACTCGGGTATGATCTACCAGTAAAGTTCAAAACCAAGATTGAAATCTCAAAGTCAAACCTCTCTCCCCTAACCATCTACATACAATTAATCAATTAGTAATTTTGACTTGGAAAACTTTCCCTGATTAATTTTTAGTTCATACCATTGCCTATACTATGGTATAGTTTCCTAATTTTCTGCCATTCAACCTTCACACACATGCCAAACTAATATTTCTAACAGCAAAATCCATCATAAAGAAAAAAAAAAGAAAAACAGATGTTACAGGAAAAGTGATTAAAGATGCATTTTTTTCTTCAAGTCACAAGGATAACCCCCCCCTCCCAAAAAAAAAGTCATCAGAGAGTATCCACAGTGCAGAGGAATTCTAGTGAAGAATTCACTTGTATGGATATGTTTTCCTATAATAAAACAGAAAGTATGTCCTGGTTTATCTTGCAAAATCACAGGTATCTTTAGGAAATTATAACCAGACAAGGTTAAGTACTCAAAAATTGTTGGTTTAGCCTGATTTAGCGTAAGATAAAATACAAACTGCTTAACCTGTCTCTGTTGCCTCATTTCAAATTACCACTAGGGACTACCAGCCTGTCCTTTTTTTTCTGTCCTCTCTCCTCTAAGCATTCTCTCAAGGATTATTCTATAATCAGAAGGAGCTATCTTAGATTAAAGATCCTCTTCCTTTATGTTGCAGGCCAGGTGCTATTTTCTCCATGAAGTTTTTTTCCTCAATTTCCTCAGCTAAAAAGGATCTCTTTCTTTTCATATATCTTATTACAATGTGTGTAGACTTCTGTAACCACAACAAGAGAGAGGAAGAAAGATCAGCAGTCCTAGAATCATCAGATTTGGGCCTCAATTTCCTTTCTTATGCTTATGGCCTTAGGTAATTATTGAACAAACTTTCTTGGGCTTCAGTTTCTTCAATTTTTTTTTAAAGTATTAGAAATTTCTAGCTACAAGAAACCTGAGAGACCAAAAAGTCAAATGCCTTATTTTACACAAGAGGAAACTGAGGTCTAAAGACATTAAATAACTTTCTTCTTACTCTAACAACCTCAGAGGGTTTTAGGAGGCTTAAATGGATAACAGCAAATCTTGAAAAAATGATAAAAGTCAGCTATTATAAAAAGTGATTATATGGCTGTGTGGAACAGTGAAAGAATGCTAGACTTGAAAGACTCAGTTCAAATACAGCCTCAGACCCTAGCTCCATTCTCCGTAACTGTTCACAGCCTCTGTTTCCCTCAGTTTCCTCATCCATAAAATGTGGAGGATAACAGCATCTTCCTCAAAGGTTGGTAGAAAGTATTTTGTAGATTTCAAAGTAATATATGAATACTAGTTACTATTTTTATTGTTTCAATTATAATTTCCCCTTCTAGTATGTTGATTTGTATACAAGCCTTATCCTATATTCTTAGTAGACTGGAACTCCCATAAAGGAAGGATGTTGCTTTTCATCTTTGTAATCCCAATGCATAACACAATGCATTGCAAATATTAGGCATTTAATAAAATTTTGTCTGACTAATTTATTAGACAGAAAATTATACTGGCCATGTGTGTTCCTTATAAATCACTTTATGTTTCCTGCTAATACATGTGGATCCTTGAACGGGAATGATTAAAATACCTATCAAAATTTTAGCAGCTAATAAACATAGAGAAGATCAGATTAAGACAGTTCAAAATGAAATCAAAGCCTGTATTCAATCATTATAGAAGGAAAAATTTATGAAATCACTGAACTATTAGTCCAGAGAATGTCAGGAGAACTTTGGGCACAATGATACTCCAGTATCACTATTAATAGGAGTAAAAGGGGAGGGGGGGGAAGGAATTGGCCATAATTGTGTCTAGAAAATAGGAATTCAAAGCCAGAACAATTAAAAAAAAAGTTATGGAAACTCATTCCCACCCCCACCAAGAGAATTGAAAAATTATTTCAAAATATATATATAATGTTTGATATGGAGGTAGACTGAGTTGAAATCTTAGCTTCCATATTTACTACAAACATGGCCTTGGGAAATGAAGGAGGATCACTGGAGTCTAAAATTCTTTAAGTCCCTTAGCTTTCAGACTATCAACCTATCACTAGTTCAATTAATTTGAATGATAACTTATATTTTTTTCAAATATTATACAACTTAAAAGCCTCATATATTACTTATCTAATATGCCCACTTCAAATATTAATGCCATTTTTCAGACTAGAAAGCTGAGTTACAGAGAAGTGAAGTGTAGAAGTGACACAACTAAGAAATGGCAGAACCAAGACTAATAATAATGATCTTTACTTACAGAGGACTTCAAGTGAAGAGCTTGAATATTAATATTAACCAAATGAAGAATGTGTGAGCATTTTAAAGTTTCTGAAATTGAATCTTAAAAAGTAATTTGTATCAAAAGATTTTTATTTCATGTCTAGTTTTGTATCTACTATTTGTTCGTTTTTTTTTTCAGTTTGCCTCTTCTTGACTTCAGATGAGATTTTATTAGCAAAGTTAGCCATTTCTTTCTCCAATTTATTTGACAGATGAGAGAACTGAGGCAAACAGGATTAAATGACTTGCCCAAGGTCACACAGCTACTAAGGTGCTGAGGTCAGATTTAAACCCTGGAAGATGAGTCTTCCTGGCTCTAGATCTAGCACTCTATGTACTGAGCCACCTATGCTATATACTACAATGTTCAAAAGTATATGTAGCAATTTCAGGACTTGTTCATGAAAAATTAAGGCTTTTTTTTTTAAAGTGAAAACCTCTAAGATGGGCTTCTAAAAGTAACAGCTGAGCTGGGCCTATATAGTAATTTCAGAGCAACAATCCTGAAATTTGAAAGAGGCTTCTTGCTTTACATGTGATCTCAAAAGCATTCAAGTCAGAAGATGGTCACTCCCACAAGACAAATGGACATTAAGTTGCATGACTTTTTTGTGTTCATCATATATATCTTTACCTTATCAGTATCTTTATATTAATCTGTCATGCTACATGAATTTAAAAAAAAATTAACTCTGAAAAGGCAGGCATTAGCAAGAAAAACAGTGACTATCTCAGTCTTAAAATATTCACAGCTTGCTTACAAAATGACTTGAATCATTATGACTTTTAATCTTTCCAAGTTTGATACCTTCAAACACACTACAGGAAAATTAACCAAAACCCTCCATTTATTTTGTAGTTCATTTAACCAAGTAAAATAAATCTAAAGGTTGTCTATGCAAATATTCTTCCATTGAACCATTTTTTTTAAAGGAAAAAACTTTTTAGAGCCTGAAAACCTTCAGAATGAAAATATTAAATTTTATATGTAACATTTTATGTGTTTAAAGGGAATAGCACCCTTTCATTAAAAAACAAAAGCAAACAACAACCTAACTACTTAATATATCTTTGACTCAAACTTTGTTCATTTTTTTCCTTGCATTTCACCCAGCAAATTGCTCTCCAAGATGGTGAATGGGAATATATATATATATGTATATATATACATATATATATATGTATATGTATATATATACATATATATATGTATATATATACATATATATATATATCTTCCAAGTTTCATATAAGTTAATCACTTAAGTGGGTGAAAAAGAGAAAGAAAAAGAGGGAAAGAGGGAGAAATGGGGGGGGGTAAGCAAATGAGAATGAATTTTTCATTTGAAGTTACTACATTATTTTTCAAAGTGACACTTTCCTTTTTTTTTCTATGTAAAACAATAACAACACTTAAAGTAATGGCTACAGAAAAACTACATCTTTGCAACAATAACTATTAGCCTTTCTAATGCTTTAGAAAGGTCCCCTTTAGAAACTTACAAACAGCAACGAAGTTCAATTTGTAAAAAAAAGGTACATAGCTTTGCAAAGACTTTCAGTCTTCCACCAAAGACTGATAACATCTTTGTCGATTTTTTTTAAACCCCTTCACTGTAGTAAAAAACTAAACTTTAAAAGGAATGCTTTTATAATGTACTCAGGTACAGTCTATTTCTGCAATCAAACAGATGCTGTCTTTTTAATAAAGATGGCATCAAAAGATTTTGGAGTAAAGGAAGAAAAAAATATCTACTCTACAACCAACCTCTCCGCAAGTTCTCTTGAGCACATTAAGGAGAGAGGAGGAAAGTGGGATGGGGAAAATTGAGCACTGGCTTGCTTCAGTCCTATACTACGCCAACAAACAGATCTTACTCCTTAGCTCTATATATATTCTGAAGTCTTTAAAAAGGAAAGGGAAAAAAAAAATATCCATTGCTCTCCTCCTCCCCCTTGTAAAGGAGTCTGCATCTTTAAGAATATATTTCAATACTTCCCTCCAAGCTGACTTCTGAAGCCCACCCAATTTGTGAACAAGATGAGCAAGGGAAAAGAAGCAGTGTGGACTAACTCTCCCCTCACCCTCATCCCACCCCACCCATTACCAGCCTCTCCACTGAAAAGGCTCAACTCAGCAGAATGGGATCATTTGGTGATTCACACCAAAGCCACATCCTTCGGGTCCGTCTCCCTCCCCCAAACTAAGATATATAATACTACAGTGGTCATAAGCAACACCCTCAGCTCATGCCATCCTCCCAATAGGTTTTTCTTTCTTACCCAGCAGAAGCAGCTTGACCTCCCGAGCGGCTTTCTCGCCATCCTCCCGCAGGTTACGGTCAATCATCTTACTCCGTTCCACAGCCGCCTTGTCCTCTGCACTCAAGGTACAGCCCATCTTGCAGAGTGTCGGGAAGGACCTTTCCTCCCTCCACCTCCAATGTCTATTTCTTCTTCCACAATCCCAATTGCCAGGCTCCCTCGCGGTCGCCTATGGGCTTGCTCGTGGGCTTGACTGCAGGAGAGGTTCCAAGGCGTCCCTCTCTGGGAGCTCTCTCCACTCTCCTGCCCACTGGAGAAACTAGAAGTCTAGGAATCGAATGCCAGTAGCATCCAGGGGAAGATTCTCAGGCCCTGAGCTCCCCTCCCGGGAGGAGCACCTCGGTTCCCTAGGACCCAGCCAGAAAGATGAAACGCAGGGGATACTGTTGCTGATGCCAAAACTGATACAGATAGTATCTACCCTTCCCAGAGCGCAGCCGCCACCACTACTGCTCAGACTACTGTAGCTGCACCTTCTCGGGAGTGCAATGCGCCCGAGTACTCTCACCCCAACCAGGTCCTGGCAGCAGCCCCGCCTCTTTCCCTTCCCTCCACTCCCCACGGCGCGCACCCGCACACGTGCACTCGGACAACACCACCCTCTGCAGGACGCGCGCGCGCCCCCGCATTTCCTTTCCCACCCACTTCACTCCCCCGCCTTCTTTTTCCAAAGGCTAGTGCGCAAAAGCTTGTGCCCCTTCTTCTTGTGCCAGGTTTGTGCTAGACTTCCCAGCCCAGAGCAGGAAGAAGGTCAAGTTCTGGGAAAAAAGCAACTCCGATGATGTAGGCTGCCGCCCCCTCTTTCTCTCCTCCCTTCCACAACTGTGAGAAATGGATTTATTTGCTCCTGGGTTTTTTACACTTCCCAAATGCAGACTTGCCTGTTCAGATGCAGTGGGGTGGGGGAAGCTGCCAAACTTAGAAGCCAAAGAAACCGAGTCCTTGGTGTCTGAGCATGCCCAGCTCCGTTGCTAAAGCAGCAGGGGTGTTCTCAAAGTGTAGATCCCCATGTCTGTTGGCATTTGAGGCCTGTGGGAAGGAAATGGAGAGGAAGGAAGAAGGAAGCAAAATCATTTGCTGGAGAGATAATCTCCATCCCCCCATTCCCTCCCTAAGTAGGAAAAGCCAGAAAAGAAAAGTGGGAGGGAAATTTAGGATAAATGATACCACCGGCAGTGCTCTGACTAGTGTTATTCTAAACTAAAGGCTACAGAAAGCAAGATTTTCAAATAAACCAAGAAAATGTGGAATAAAGTGCCCGGATAGACACAGGCACTATAATTCAACTCCATCAGAAACTATAATGCATGATGTACCTTGAAGCCCTCTGCTTTATACTGTTATTCTCTTCCCACTTCGTCCCCAGAATGGACTTTCCTCTCTCTCTACCTCTTCTGATATCCTTCCTCCTTTTCAAGGCTAAATTAACTGCCCACTAGACCATCTAGATTTCATTTTAAAAGGCCCTCTCTTTGAATTTCAACCAGTACTTTCTTTGGACGTCTTCCTTAGTCTCTTTTAACTTGTATTTGAGGCACGTGGGAATTTGTCTTATTTACTCTAGATTGTAATTCTTGAGAGTTAGGACCATATCTATTAAATGCTCTGTATATTGTAGGTGCTTAATAAATGTTGAATTTATGCAATGGTTAGTACAGGCTAATTAAGCTGGAACCATCTCACTTCTGTGAAAAGGTATGTTTTATTTTGGAAAGTATACTGAAGTTTAAGTTCAAGGAACTAGATTCAAATATTACATCTCTTACCTCCTCATAGAAAACATGACCATCTATTCCTTTGTTTATTAGGGAAATGTAGGGATTGGACCAGATAACTTCTAAGATCTCTTCTAAACTATAATACTATGATCCTGTATTCCTAAGAATGCCATTTGCGCAAGACCTTAATAAGTATTTATTGAATTACATAAGTATCAATTTACCCTGCCATTATGTTAGGCTATAAATTTTTTGAGAAGAATCATATCTACTAAATTATGTTTCATTTCAGCACAAAGACCTTTCACATAATAGGTGCTCATTAGCTGTTATCGACTGACTCCTCCAAGAAAACAAATTTAACAAGCACTTGCTGTTGAAAATATAATGGTGGTGGGAATGAGAATGACAAAAACACTTTTTGATGAGAAAATAAAATTTCTTGATTTCTTTGTAAGGTTTTCTTTTTCTCTTAAGACAAACAGCACACAGTGGTAGTATTGTACTAAATTTCTTTCCCCTCAAAGAAAAGGGTGGGCCTTAATTAATGATATAATCAACATAGCTTTAGATCAGATCTCCAAAGAAAGCTGACTGGCAGAAGTATCATGGAACAACATGTGAATACACATTCAACTCTAAGTCAGCCCAACTAAGTTTATGAAACGACATCTATAATCATGCCTCGAGTCCTTTTTAAAAATGCTGAAAACACCAACAGGAACAGGTTCCAGATTATTCTTCATTTATCAGCCAATATTATAAGCCTAAATATAATCAAAATTTATATGCTGTCAAATTAAAGAAGGCAATTCACAATCACCTTACAGATACTTTTTCTACTGTTATCCTTCCTCTGGAAACTTGCCCTACATGTGCACACTACAAGAAATACACCAAACAAAAAGGAATTTAGCCAGAATTAATGCAATTCAGTAATGATGGTAATGTTGTTAGGAGTATCAAAATATACTGGAAAATTCAACTATAAACTTATTAGAATTGGACCATGATCACATACTGAACTGATAACTTTAATCACTCAGAACAATGGTCCAGAAAAGCATAAGAATAGCGGTATCCTAAATAGATATTGTCAAACTAAATATTCATAATATTCAAATTAAATGGCATTGAAAAAAATAAGTACAGACCTAGAAGAAGAGATGAGAGTCATGAAAGGAGAATAGGATACTAAGCATCCATTACTGTCATCCCATTTGCTACTAGTTATACTGAAGATGCCTGCAGTGAATCTATAAAAATATATTTAAAGCTACAGACATAAAATGAATTTCTTTTATACTAAATGTGAAAAAAATAACAGAAGGATATAGTGTGTCCTGTCACCTTTCCTATTTGTACTTCACTGAGGGAAAAAAACAATAGAGAAGGAAATGTTAGCAACCCTAATAATAGCAGAGTAAATAAATTACAGTTAAGATGATAATGCAAGTGCCCTGAGACCACTATAATAGCTGTGAATTTCCTAATTTCTTCATTTCTGTTAAAGGTATTACCTTCTTCCTACTGCACTATAAGTTTCTTGAGAGCAAGGTCTTTTTTTTTCTCTTATTTTGTATCACCAATACTTGACACAGTGCCTGGCACATTGTAAGTACCTAAAAATGCTTGTTCATTTGACATTCTGAAAATAACCTTTTGCTCACCATTCAGTCCCTGAAAATACCATTGATAAGTTTAAAAACAGGACCAGTGTGATAAAATGACTTGTATGAGTTAAAAGAAAGAGATATTTTGAAATAGAGAAAGAGAAAATCAATGAATTGGGCTTGCAACTAAAAAAGCTAGAGAAAGAACAAATTAAAAACCCCCAATCAAATACCAAACTTGAAATCCTAAAAATAAAAGGAGAGATTAATAAAATTGAAAGTAAAAAAACTATTCAATTAATAAATAAAACTAAAAGTTGGTTTTATGAAAAAACCAACAAAATAGATAAACCTCTAGTTAATTTAATTAGAAAAAGGAAAGAGGAAAATCAAATTGTTAGTCTCAAAAATGAAAAGGGAGAACTTTCCACCAATGAATTGGAAATTAGAGCAATAATCAGGAGTTACTTTGCCCAACTTTATGCCAATAAATTTGATAACCTAAGTGAAATGGAGGAATATCTACAAAAATATAGATTGCCCAGATTAACAGAAGAGGAAATAAATTACTTAAATAGTCCCATTTTAGAAAAAGAAATAGAACAAGTCATTAATCAACTAATTCCCTAAGAAAAAATCCCCAGGACCAGATGGATTTACATGTGAATTCTACCAAACATTTAAAGAACAATTAACTCCAATATTATATAAACTATTCAAAAAAATAGGGAATGAAGGACTCCTACCAAACTCCTTTTATGATACAGACATGGTACTGATACCTAAACCAGGTAAAACAAAAACAGAGAAAGAAAATTATAGACCAATCTCCCTAATGAATATTGATGCAAAAATCTTAAATAAAATATTACCAAAGAGATTACAGAAAATCATTCCCAGAATAATACACCATGCCCAAGTAGGATTTATACCAGGAATGCAGGGATGGTTCAATATTAGGAAAACTATTAACATAATTGACTATATTAATAACCAAATTAACCAAAAACATATGATAATCTCAATAGATGCAGAAAAAGCATTTGATAAAACCCAACATCAATTCCTATTAAAAACATTAGAGAGTATAGGAATTAATGGACTTTTCCTTAAAATAGTCAGTAGCATCTATTTAAAACCATCAGCTAGCATCATATGTAATGGTGATAAACTGGAACCATTCCCAATAAGATCAGGGGTGAAACAAGGTTGCCCACTATCACCATTACTGTTCAATATTGTATTAGAAATGCTAGCCTTGGCAATAAGACAAGAAAAAGAGATTAAAGGAATTAGAGTAGGTCATGAGGAAACCAAATTATTTCTCTTTGCAGATGATATGATGGTCTACTTAGAGAACCCTAGAGAATCAACTAAAAAACTATTAGAATTAATCCACAACTTTAGCAAAGTTGCAGGATACAGAATAAATCCACATAAATCATCAGCATTTTTATACATCACCAACAAAATGCAACAGCAAGGGATACAAAGAGAAATTCCATTCAAAATAACTATCGATAGTATAAAATATTTGGGAATATATCTGCCAAGGGAAAGTCAGGATCTATA
>JAJPUD010006361.1:0-18478 GCA_023553655.1 Myrmecobius fasciatus
ACAGGAAATGAAAGAGTAACTCTGCAGCATGGAGTCAGAAGCCAAGGCATATGTATATGGTTTTTGAGTTCTTCTGAATTGTTTTTCCTTTGAGGACAATTTTAGTGTAGTTTATAGTATCATTGTTGCTAAGGTGCTCCCTTGTGTGTTTTTGTGCTCTTGATATTAGCTTGCCCAAAGTTAGGCTTTAAAGAAAATCCCTAACTGCGGTCAGGGAATGCAGCATCTGTCAGAACAGTCCTGATTTACCTTGCTCTAAGGCCATATGTATGCTGGGAGTTGAAGGATTCCAGTTATGGAGATCCAGTTAAGTGGAATCCTTCAACTCCCCGCATACATTAAGTTATATGTGCCCATAGAAACTCAGCATCAAATCAATATTATTTTCCAATGATCCATTTGAGAGGATCCTGGTAGACTGGCATAGTATGTTGCATTGTGGGAAGCAGAGGATGGATTGACTTCCTAGATTTGAGGAAAGGTGAGTCACTGAGACTTTACCATGATTTTTCTTTTCATTTTTTTGTTTTTGTCTGACTGATTCTTGAAGTCTTATTGAGTCATTTACTTCTATTTGTTCAATTTTAATTTTTAAAGTATTATTTCCTTCAGTTATCTTTTTTAGCTCCTTTTGTAGCTGGCCAATTGAATTTCTTGATTCAATGCATTCTTTTTCCATTTTGCCAATTTTATTTTTCAGTGAATTATTGTCTTTTTCCAATTCACCAATTTTGTTTTTCAGTGAATTGTTGTCTTTTTCCAATTCACCATTTTTATTTTCCAGTGAATTGGTGATTTTTTCCAATTCACCATTTTTATTTTCCAGTGAATTGGTGATTTTTTCCAATTCACCAATTTTGTTTTTCAGTGAATTGTTTTCTTTTTCCAATTCACCAGTACTGTTTTCCAGTTTTTGATATCTCTGTTGCCCTGATCTCAATTTATTTCCCCATTCTTCTTCTAGCTCTCTTTTAAGATTCTTTATGCAATCTTCCAGGAAAGCCTTCTGAAAGGGAGACCAGCTTAAGTCCGCCTTTGTGGCTTCATCTGGGATTGTTTTCAGAATCTCAGGATCTGGGGACTGCTCTACTTTTTCTCCGTAGAAGCTGTCTATGGTGAGAGCTCTCTTCTGCTTCTTACTCATGGTTTTGAGCTGAGGTATCAGTCACCAGCAGGGAATACTGCCATGGTTTCAATTTGCCCTGGGGAAGTTTGCCGAGTTGACTTCTGGTCTGAGACTGGTCAGGCTAGATCTGCACTAGGACCATGTTTTCAGCTGCTCTCAATCCATCTTTTACCAAAGGCAGATCTGCCAAAGCACCTGCCCGCAAGCAGAGCAAAGTGGCCCAGGCATCTCCCAGGGGCTTCCTAGGTGCCTAAAATCTGCCTCTGTCGCAGCCCGACTTCCGCACTGGGCACGCTGGCGTCTGATCACGGCCAGTGGCAGATTCCCCTGAGACTAACCTCCAGAGTTTTTTCAAAGTAGATTGTTGATAATAGAGGTGCGTTGTAGTCCAAGTGTTTCGTGGAAACCAGTTCAGAGGCTCAATTTTTCTGGGTCTGAGGGAAGGGTCAGGAGCTCACAGAGAATGCTATCTACTGTTCGCCATGTTGGCTCCTGATTTTAACATGATTAACTAGCACTCTTGATGGTGTTTGAAATTTCAGTAGTCTTAGAGACAACTGAAACTGAGAGCTGGAAAAAATGCAGGCAGGACAGGACAGTAAGATTTATAAATCATCTGCATAGAGAAGGCAGTTGGTATAGCTTGGAATTAATCAAGGCAATTTTTTCCCATAAAAGCTTTGAGAGACAATATGGCATTATCTCATTTTAAAAGTAGCTCTAAAGTTAAGAAATGAAAGATTCAAGTTGGTGGATGGAATGGGATAATTTATGCAAAAGTCATCTCAAGAGCAACGAATGAGAAGCAATTAGTGCTGCCAAAAATCATATGGGGGTCAGGAGGTTGGGATACCAGCATGCCAAGGTCCTCTGGTTGTATGGTAATTGCAGTTCTTGATTGGAACCAAGCTAGATTCCCCAAACTGGCAAACATGCCGGCTAATCCTGCTATGACTTCAAAGGCTGTATTCTTTGGGTGAGCAATGAACAAATCCATGGTGTTATCCTGATCCCCTCTGTAGTGCCTTAGATTAAAATGAATTTAAATCAAACAGTGAATGTGCAAATTGCAAACTCTTTGCTTTTTTTCATGAAATACCACAAAAAATAGAACTGATAGTGAGATATTTCAAAGATAATTTTGGCACTTGAAATAAAATTTTAAAAAAAACTGTGATGAAACAGACTTTTAAAAAATAATCAAAGCTGCGAGCAGGTAGGTAGTGTAGTACAGCGAGCATCAGTCTTGAAGTCAGGAGGACCTGAGTTCAAATCTGCCTCAGACACTTAACACTTCCTAGCTGTCACTTCCTGGGCAAGTCATTTAACCCCAATTGCCTGAGCAAAAAAAAAAAAAAATCAAAGCTGAGTATGCACTGATGAAATTTAAGGTATAACTTTAGAATTCTGGAAGGTATAGGGAAAGATAAAAAGATGGAGCCATAGGCAGGCTTAGTTTAAGCTTAAATGTAGGGAAATGAGTTCTAAAGGTAACAGGAGAACAAAGAGAGAACCTAAGAAAATAGAGAGATCGGAATCTACACTTCAATGATTTAATGGAACTGATCCATATGGTTAGATTTGATCCAATTTGATGGATTAATAATTTCATTATTGTGGATACTTCTGTTAATATAGATCAAAATCTGTCTATATCTTATTATATTCAATAAAATTCTGGGGCTATTTTTTACCTCTAAGTTTAGAGATAAATCCCTCTATTTATTATTTCAAAATCTTCATCAGTCAAGTCTTTCTTTCTAAACTTCTTATATATTACTGCCCTATGCCCAAAATGTGTTTCTACCTCTCCTGGCTCTGAGAATCTTTGGCTTCTTTCAAGACTACTTAACCAGCAGGAAGCCTTTTCTCATCAACTTAGCTGCATTATGTCTTCCCTTCTAAGGTTATCCTCCAACTACTCATTTCTAGTTATTTGTGTAATTGTGACCTAGATGTCAAGAGTTTTTGTTTGTTTGTTTGTTTTGTTTTTAATCCTTTTGAATCCATAGACGTTATCATAGTGCCTGGAACCTGAGTACTTAACAGGTACTTACTGTTTTTTCCTTCCTATATTCTGTAAATCTTCCATCACATTAAATAAATGGATAAATAAATCTTCCATCAGAGATGTACTCAATGTACCTTCAGGTACCTCAAGGACCTTCAGGTTTTCTTGACATTTTGTACATACCAATGGAGCATGAAGGGTGTCCTTCACGTATCCCTCATTCTTACCTCATAACCAAAAATAGGATATAAGAAGAGTTATAATAAGAACTATTTATAAATCTTGACTACTAAGGAAGAAAATCCATTTATTTACTATTCACCAAATATTCATTAAGCACTTATTATGTGCAAGTCTGTTAAGATTAGACACTTAAAAAAATTAGACCAGAATGAAAAGAAAATAAATGAGAATATGAGAAGTAATTTATGGTTGCTAGACATTACAGAATTTCAAACTATAGTTGTCAATAACCTAAAAACTGTGTCCTGGAATTATAGAAGATTTTTTGTATTTTCATTTCCATGTACTTTTTCTGTGCCAAGAAGCACACTAATAGCTTTCTACACTAATATTTCTTTCCCTTCTCCATTTATTTCTTTTACCTATTTTGCATTACCATGAACTGATCTCCTTTTAAAATATTGCCATTCCAAGACTTTATAATTATTCAATTATCCCAATATCTTTTACTTATGGTTGATTATGGTGATTATAATAATTGGACTGTTTTTATCAACTACTTTATGTTTATTAACTTATCTCAAATTTCTAATATTTTGAATTCTGATTGACAAGATGATTGCCAGTATTTGCCTTCCTTCTAATTGCTTCAAATCAGTTTTAATGACAGGGTATCAGGAACGATGTATTTGAAGGTAAATTCCAAGAAACTGCAGGATCCAGTTTAAATTTTTTCCTCCATCGGGTTTCAATTGAGATTGACAGTTTGCCTTGATAGGATAAAAACCTAAACCAATGATGGGGAGAAAAAAATATTATCTACTTTTCCACATATACAATTCACTAAGTGATGTTGCAAGCACTAAATGCATAAGCATATATTTCACTAAATATCATATTAAGAATAATACAAATTTATTTAAATCATTGAGAACTATACCAGGTTGTTCTAGTAGCATTGCAGATGAAATTGAAGAGAGGATGAAACTACATATGAAATGTAGTAAATTAGCAGATTTTTTAAAAGAGAACTAGTCTTTTATGCAGCAATTTGTAGAAAGTTCATACTTGGACTCTACATTTTTAGCACCTAAAATATATAAAGCAGTAGCAGTGTTTTGTGTAATTTTAATTCAGATCAACATTCAGAATTTGAATTTGGAAGGAGTGGCTAAACCTAACCAAAGGTAGAAGAAATATGTGTCAATGTGGCCTAATTTAAAGAGCATTTAGGTACTGTTTCTCAAGATATTTCTAATTGGAAAAGATTCTACATGATTTGAAAACAGAAGAGAGCAATATTGTCCAAAAAAAGAGGAATAACTTTGAAGGCATGGGCAACTACTAACGTGCATGTCTACTTCCTCATCTCATTATAACATCTTTGCAATAATATTCTGGTCAATAGTATATTGCAATAATATAAGGTCAAGTGAAATAATGAAAACATAAGAAAACAAGCAGAATTTCATGAGCATTTATTGATTTTTTTGCATTTGTTATAACTGTTTCAGTCACATCAAACTTTTTGTAATCCTGTTTAAAGTTTCTTGTTGTTGTTTGCAAAGGTCTGGAGTGTTTGGTCATTTATTTCTCCAGTTCATTTTATAGATGAGGAAACTTATGCAAACAGAGTCAAGTGACTTGTATAGGGCCACACAATTTGTAAGTGTAAGAAAAGATTTGAATTCAGGTCTTCCTAACTCCAGACCTGCATTCTATCTACTTTGCTACCTTGCTGAAAGTTGGCTGAAAGTTTCAGATAACAAAATCTTATGGTTGAATGTTTACTAATTTTTGAAATAATATTTTAATATCTATATCTATATATATGTTGTGTATGTGTATAGGTGTGTGTATGTCTAATGGTGACCATTTCTAGGGCAGGGGAGGGAAAGGTTAGAAAAAAAAAGAAATTTATATTACAATTTTGTTGTATATCTGAAAGGAATAGCAAGTTATTTTTGGTAGATTCAGTTTTATGTACAATTATATTTTTGTTGTACTGTTTTGCAAATGCTTGTTTTATTCTATTATCCATTATCCCATTAATTGGAAAAATAAAAGGGAAAAAAAGAAAAACTATTCCTTTTTCTCTTTTGTACACCAAGACCAAATTTACATGAACATGTTAACTGCCATTCTGAATTATTAGGCGTTATTTAACTTAAATTATGCAAGAGTGCTCATGGATCAAAAAATCATAGCCTTAGAACTGGATAGGACTTTTGAAGCCATGAAGTCCAACCTACTGCCCTACCTCACATTTTATGGTTGATGATAGTGAAGTACAGATTTTAAATTACTTGCCTAGTCATTCAATTTGTGTTAAAGTAAGGTATGAATCTGTCTTTCTGATACCAAATCTAGGATTCTGTCCTCTCTTCCATGTTGCTTCTCTTTTTAATATCTTTTTTTTCCAAGTGAGGGGACAGATGCTGCTGTTTTATTTATCAGCAGTTGATTTTTTTGATATATGTTTTTACCTTTACCTCTTTCATATTTTATATTTTTAGATTTGACTTAATATAACTTTTCCAGCAGTGTGCATATTATTTTATACTTTAAGTACTTTATATATCTTCATTGTACTACATAATTTCAGATTTTAAAAAGTCCTCAGAGGTCAAACAGCTCAGGAATCCTATCTTTAATATCAGTGGCAAGTGGTCAACCAATTATTTGAGCAAAGGCCTCCAAGCAGTGGCAACACTTCCTAAAGCAGTCTCTTCAACTTTGAAGCAGATCTAATTTTTAGGAAGTTTTCCTTTACTTAGATTGAATCTAAATATAACATTCTGAAGTTTCCACTCATTGTTCTTTCTTTTGTTCTTGGGAAGTAACCAGAATGAGTATAATTAATCAACAGCAGCTTACATCATAAACAACAATGAATACCAAATGAATGAATTATCAAACTGCAAAAAGCTACACTAGAATAAGTAGAATAAAAAATTCTATCTTTCATAATTATTGATAAAAAATTTTTATTCAGGTGTGAGATAGAAGAGATAATAAAAGATGAGAGAAAAACTTTTCAGTACTCAAAAATATCTTTGGCATCATAAATTTGGGAGTTCTATCCAATGATACATAGCTCATATATCCCTATCCCCCTTGTGTGACTCATACCTATGTCCTATCAAAAGCTTGCCACATAGTCTCCACACTGTTCAGGAAGCTTTTGTAATTTCTTCCATCATCACAAGAATAGAGATGGAGTGTTCTGGCCATTTCTATCATTCCTCACACTCACCTCATGACCAACACATCTTCTTCTTTTACCATACAATATATACATGATATCCTTTACTCCTGTACTTCTGAAACCTACTGTATGTGTTTCCATTTTCCTCTATGATAATGATCAATTTTAGTTCTTCAGAGGCAGTGGTGTTTCATGTGTATCTGCCAGGCAGAAACACTTGTAAAACATTTGAACTGAAAAGAGGGGATTTGGATGCCATGGAAAGGCATTGTTTAAACCAAAGTGCTAAGAAATTTCACAAAAGCCATTCAGCCAAATCTCATCTTCCTATTGAAATATGAGCCAGATGACCATCCTTTTTTCTTGTCTCAGCTATACATACTATTGGAAAAGTCTATTAAGTGTCATTTTGATACAAGGTGGACCGTAGGCATTCTTCATCCATTTGGCCTTCCTATATAAATGAAAAAGCCAGATTCTTTGAAGTGATTGCCATTGTCTTCCAAATAGCCTCCACAATGAATTTGGACTAGATGCTGAATGAAATAAACTCAATATAATAATCTATAAACAAGAATTATCTCCAAAAAATAAGGAGATGAAAGAAGAAAGAAGGGAGATGTAGAAAGGGACTTTTTTTAAATAAAAGAAGATAAGGAAGACTCTATTACTGAAGGGAAAGGAGGGGCAATGCTTGAATCTCACTGTCATGGAATTGATTAAAGAGGGAAGAAGGTATATGTATATATATATATATATATAATATATATATGTGTGTGTATATATATAATATATATAATATGTGTAATACATACATGCACACATATATATATACACATGCATGTATTACACATATAATATATATGCATGTATGTTATATATAGACATATATACACACACACATACATACATAAAAACTCTCAGGAGTATATAGAAATGCAACTTATCCAACAGGAAAATTTGGAGGATCTTCAAGCTGGACTCTAAGCTAGATCTTTTCTACCATAAAGATGAATACTTTTGATGAATATACATCTCTGTTTTTCACATCTCACCAAATGTTTATTATCCTAGGGTCAATGACTAGAATTATTTCTATCATTATAACATCCCAAGAATCCTGAATAATCTTGTAGAGAAAATAGTAGAGTTTGTTTTAAGACAGTGGGAAGAAGCAGAGTTTAAACAATAGAATTGGCCAAATGGAGGAAAAGGCACAAAATCTCACTAAAGAAAATAGTTTCTTAAAAATTATAATTGGTCAAATGAAGCTAATGATTTATATGAGAATCAAAAATATCAAAATAAAAAGAATTAAAGTAATAATTTAAAAAAGAAAATGTGTGTCATTGTAAAAATAACTGACCTGGAAAATAGATTAAGGAGAGATCATTTTAAAAATCTATGATCAAATAAAGGTCCCAGACACCATACTTCAAGAAATTATCAAGGAAAACTGATGAAATTCATTGGAGAATACCCTGATATTAGGAAAGACAGAAGGCAAAAGGAATAGTAAACAGAGGATAAGATATATAAATGATCTCGAGGAAACAATGTACATAAATGCAGACAGACTTTGAGACCTAGTGGAAAATAAAAGGGCCAGGAGTACTATGGACCATGAGGTCACAAAGAGTCAGACAAGACTAAGTTATTGAATGAAGAATGATTATCAGTAGTGAAAAATGTTATTACTGTGATCAATACAAAGATTCAAGACAATTCCAAAAGATGCGTGATAAAAAAAAATGCTATCCACCACCAGAAAGAAAAGTGATAAACTCTGAGCAAAAATTGACATCTAATTTTCTCATTTTTAATTTTTTCTTGATTTTGGAAATATGGCTGATATAGAAATATATTTTATACAGATTCATGTGTATAACTGATATATTACTTGCTTTCTCAGTGCATGTGGAGGTAGTAGGAGAGAGAGAATTTGAGATTCAAATTTTAAAAGGAAAAGAATATTAATAAATAATAAATTAAAAACATGACAAATAGCTCTTTCAAAGTGATATGAGCAGATTCTAGCACACACACACACACATGCGCATTGGGCTTTTTGGCTGGCTATCAAGCAGTATACATAATAATATAGATATACATCATGGTATAACAGAAAGAACACTGGACAAAAGATCAAAAAAGAATCAGTTTTAAATTCTTCTGAAACACTGTCACTGAAAATTGTTATTCGACACAACTTATTTGATCTATCTAGCCACCATCTCATCATGTGGTTTTTAATAAATTAATGTGATTAATAATAAATTATTACTAAAATGTAGTTTTTAATACCTTCAATAGCTACTTGGCAGAATTGCTATAAAGAAAAACAATAAAAATAGTAGTTATGATTCTCTTGTTTGACCCTTACAAAAACATCAACATCTAGGATGCCTATTAAGTAGCTGTGGAAGCTAAGACATTCTTTTACTGTGGCAAAAATGAAACAGCTTGACTACTGGCAAAGAAACAAAATATCAATCATGTTTTATACTTAAAATATTCAACGGGGAGAGATAACATCTCCAAAAGTGGACCTCTACCATGGCCTCTTTGTTGCACAGTTAAAAATAAGGAGTCTCTAGTTAATGTAGCATTCTCTACATGCATATGCTCTAACAAACTGTATGTTTGACAGAGCCAAGATGGAGGAGAGCAGACAAATCTTTCTGTAATCTCATCTGACTTCTCAAACCTACAGCAGATTAAACCTCTAAACTGGTTTTGAAAAGACAGAACTCGCAAATATTTGGAGTACAACAAATTTCCAGAAGACGATACTGTGGAAGAACTTCAGAAAAGCTCTGTTTCAATCAGACAGGGGGAAAGGCTGCTGAGCCCAGACTGCAAAGAAAGATTCCTTGAAAGAAGCTGGCTGGACAGGGAGCTAGGATATTGCTGCCTTCCACTGGGTAATCAATTGTGAGGCTCTTAGGTTACTCTGTCCTGGTTATAAACAGGTTTGCTGTAAAATACCCAAAAGCATGTACAAAAGGTAAATTGAAAGTCTCTGAGGTCAGGAAGATCTGGATGGCCATGCTTATCTAGTCCCATAAATTAGTCAGCTGAACTGCCCCAGGGCAAACTAAAGCAACTATCACCTCTCTGCTTTAAGAGCAGACCTCAACCTTTAAAAAGTGAGCAAAAAAAGCAAAAAGAACTCTGACCATAGATAACTTTTATAGTAAAAGAGAAGAACAGACCTCAATCCCTGAGGATCCTAAAAGCAAGCCAGCTTTAGATGAAGCCCAAAGGTTGATATGAGTTGGTCTCCATTTCACAAGGCTCTCTTGAAAGTATTCAAAAAGGATTTTATAAGAGAGTTAGAAGAAAAATGGGAAAACAAATGATATCTTTGCAAGAATGTATGGAAAAGGAAAACCAGAAATTATCTGAAGAAAACTCTTTAAAAAATTAGACTTGATGAAATGGAAAAAGCATATAATTCTTTACAAAATAGATATGAAAAAGAAACAAATTCACTGAAAAACAAAATCTGTGAAGTGAAAAAAAATGCAATGAACAAAACACTTCATATAAAAGTTCAATTGCCCAAATGCAAAAGGAAATAAACAAGCTAACTGAAAAAAATAATTCATTAAAAATTAGATCTGAACAAATGGAAGTGAATGAATCAATGAGAATTCATACAGCTAGCAAATATATTGGACTGAGTTTGAACCTTTGCCTTCTTGATTTTACATCCAACTATCTAGCCTCTGTGTCATGAAGACACATTCAACATTATTAAGGAGAACCAGTATGTTATAACAGAAAGAGAATTAGTCTTGGAAATAAGCCCAAATTTAAACTGACATTTAGTAATAAACAGGTCCTCTGACCTCTGTATGGTAATATAACTAGTAAAAAAGTGTGAGAAGTAAACTTTAACACTGGTTCTTTCAGGCTCCAGGTCTATCCTTTTATTCACCAGCACACAATATTATTTACCTGTGGTCAAATTGTAACTTCTCCAAATCTCATTTTCTTTGTCTGATAAATGATCTTGATACTATGTATACTTCAGAGACAGCATAGAAAAAATTCTTTGTAAACTATACTGCATAAACATATATTGCATTTTTATTATTTCCAAAATGATGCAAATGAGAGAAATGAATGCAGACAGACTTTGAGACCTAGAGGAAGATAGAAGGGCATAATGATACTATGTTCCTTTTTGCTATTGTATAATTATCAATGAATGGTCATATCCTATCCTTGAATGGATTACCAGAAATATAGAAAGGCAGAGTAAATGAATCATGGATGGCCAAAGAGATAAAGTAAGGATATAAAAGACAAACGATCATGAAAGAAACAAACATGGTGGAAAATGTATAATTTTTGTTGTAATTTCAATAAGATCATATCACTTTTATTCATGGAGAATGTGTAGTAGGATCTAAAGACTGAAGAACATCATTTTAATCAATCAAGATCTGCCTTCTGCTCCTTCCATTCTCACTCCTTTCTCTGGCTGAAAATACAAGAAAAAACAAAACCCATTTCCAACATGAATAGTCAGTCAAAAAAATTCTATACTGGATATGTTCAAAAAATATTTGTCAAATTTTTCATTCAGAGTCCTTCACCTCACTATGAGGAATAAGGGTAGCAGGTTTCCTCATTAGTCCTTTGAAATACTGGTTGGTTGTAACAATAATGAGTTCATCACAAGAATATTCATTTATATTCCATAACCTGCTTCTCTGTTCCCTACCCAATGGGTATCTTCTCAGGTTCCCATGCTTTGCCACCTCATAAAGTTGTAGCTATTACTGTACATACTTTGAATTTATTTTGTTTAACAATCTATCACTTTTATAGACTACAATCTTAAAAACAATTGTACCTATAAACTACTGTGCATATAAACTAACAATTTGCAAGAAGAGTAACTATATGATGCATATAGAGTACAGGTCCTGGAGTCAGAAGAACACAAGTTCAAATCTAGACTCAGACACTTACTAGCTATATGACCCTGGAAAATTTGTTTAAGCTTGTCTGCTGTAGTTTCTCATCTGTAAAATAGCCTAAAGAAGAAAATGACAATGACTCTAGTAACCTTGCCAAGAATATTTCAAGTGGGATCATGAAAAGTTGGAAATAACTGAAAAATAACTGAACAATATATTTCTTAAAGTACAGGGTGATCCAAAAGTCTTATTGTTTGGGGGGACATTGACATTTAATATGTCTGGCTTACAATTATTAAATCAAGCAATGTAGGTTAATGTTTTAGTGGTAGAAGAGGGAAGAAGGAAGGACAGGGATTTTTCATCAACCCATTCTCTATTCATAATTTCCTTTGCCTTTCTAAAAACTGAATGATGACTTCTCCCAACCTCTAGTGTCTTCCCTACTAAGTTATCCTGTATGGATTCTGCATATATTTTGCATATATCTATAGTTGTACTTGTTGGCACTCTTGTTATAATGCAAGTTACATGAAGGCATGGACTTAGCATTGTACCTGGTTTATAAGAAGTGCTTAATAAATGCTTATCATTTGAGGGGGAAGAGAAGGAGGAATGGCCTACAATGCTTAAGTGATTGGCCATGGGGATTGTGTGTCTGTAGAACAAGAAAAAGATAACTGGTTCTACATGGAGATTTTACCATTACTCTAATCTTGTGTTTATTTAACTTAATTGATATTTTATTAAGTCAATTAATTACATGCTGAGAATAAGAATAAATAATTGGCCACTTATTCCTTTTTGCACAACATTTGCACAACACTATCATTGCTTTTTCTTATTTAAGCTTCAAAAAAAAACCTGAAGCAGAGCTACTATCAATATTGTTATCCTCATTTTAAAGGTAAAGATATTTTTTCATAGTCACTTCAGAGACAGAATCTATGTAAACATATACAAGTCTTTCTGGGCCTTTGTTTTGTCATTAATAAAATGAAAAGGTTAGACTAGGTAATCTCAAATCCATTTTGGCTCAAAATATAAATATATGATTTTATATAAACCTATCAACCTAGATCTTCCTTACTCCAAATCCAGTATTTAATGCACATTTCCTCTAGAAAACCAATCTAATTTATACATTTTATATACACATACATAAAAATGTTTATATATGAAGAGATGTGCATACAAATATACAGAATGGGTATGCACATATATGTGAACATATGCTTATATAGATATATTACATATGCATATGCTGATATGTGTATAAATACATATTGTATATATATACATACACATATATTTGTATATATTATATATGTATGTATACACACAGACACAGACACACACACACATATATATATAAATTCAGTTATTTCAGTTATGAATTTGGGCAAGTCACAAGTTGTCTGCCTATTTCATTAACTTTAAAATGGGAGTGATAGTACCTACCTCCTAGAATTGCTGCGAGGAGTAAATGTGATAATCTTTGTAAACCTCTGACTCTGAGAAATTTTCCCTTACTGTATTTCATTTCTGGAAGACTTCCTTTTCATATCTATTCATATCATATCTACCTTCAAGTCTTAACAAAATTTCTGACTTCTAGAAGATGCCATTTCCCAAACATTTTAATCTTAGTACCCTTTCTCTTAGATTATCTACAATTTATGTATATAATGTTTGCTGTCTAGTAATTTGTTGCTGCTTTCCCCATTAGATTCCAAGTTCCTCAAAAGCAGGAATTTGGGGTTTGGTTGTTTTTTGTAACCTTTCTTTGTGCCTCCCATGTTTGGCACAGTGTTTGACACCTAATTAGCATTTAACAATTCTGTATTAACTTGACTAGATTATCAGTAGCCCAGGCAACACTCTAAATCTAATACCATAAACTGCAAAACAGCAGCCACTTTGCATTAATAGGTCTTCATAAATAAAGCAGTACACCAAGGAAATAAGTTGGACAGCTCCTTCTCTCACCCAAAAGGGAAAAAATTATGGCTAATATGACATAGCTACATAAAATCAAGCCCAAGGGAGAAATAAACATAAATTTATGTCAGTTCTTCAATGAACTCTGGTCTCAGTGGCATCAGTATTCCTTCCCACAATGGAGATTGCAATCTCTTCCACATTTCTTATCTCATATACTTATCGTTACCAACTTGTAAAATAAATCATCTATAAAGGATTAACCCAAATGAAAATCTTTTTCTAGATCTTTTCATACACATGTTTTATATTTCAGATATAATATATATATACATGATATATATACACAAAAGTATTTTACTAGCCAATTAAAAACCAATGAGGGTGGCTCAAGAATTTTTCAGGCTTACAATAATTTCTCTTGCTTGACATTAGAAGTATCAATTAAAACTAACTTCTTGTAGTTACATTCCAGAAAAAAAGAGATGCAATTGTCCAAAAGTAATTAGATACCATTATATTAAGTTGCTGATATGAATCCTTCCTCACTTTTCCCAGTAATTCTCAATGAATCCAATTAAAATCTTTCTTAAAAAAAAATTTCCCCAAGACATTATAAAATTGACTTCACCAAACCAGGAAAAGTTTGCACTCATGTTGCATTGGTTACTTATAGGTATTCAAAAATGGGTGTGTTCTCCTTTGTTTACAAAAATGATGCTACATCACCGGGCTCTTCCTCTCTTGTTTAACCTCTCTTATGACAAAAGATATGTACTGTACAAATTAACTAGTTGGAGGTCCTGATCCCTATGACATTTAAATGCATGAATTTATTTTATGCAATCACTAAACCAATATCTCAAACTATAAATAAAAATGGAACAAATTGGAATTAAAAAACACTAAATATGTCAGGGTCACTGTTTAGGACAGTTTATTAGGAAAGTAAAAATCTGATCCAATCCTAAACTATAAACTGATGACTGAAAGTGACAAAGAAATAGCTCAATGGATAATTAATTATAAAGAGGCATCATGTCCATGTCAGGGAACAACTGTAAAAACAAATATGAAATAGGAACAAGAGGAGATTGGCCTTTTTAATCACTCCAATTTTCCAAACCACATTATTCCTTTTCTTTTCTTTCATTATGCTTATATTTTTTCCTAAACTAAATATCAACCCAAAGCTAAAAGAGCTATTTTAATTTCTGGTGATGGTGTTGATGATGATAATGATGATGAAGACCATGACAGCCACAACCACAATGATGATAACACCATAATAATTCTTTAGCCACCAGTTTTTCCTTATCATTATAGTCTAATGTCTACAAATGGAAAAGACATTCCCCCTACCTGATGGGTAGTGAAATCCATCTTCCCCTTTGTGAGGACTTGTATATTGGTTAATATTCAGATAGTACTTTAAGACCTACAAAGCACTTCATATATACATATATATGCATATATATAAGAAACCCCATTTAATCTTCATGATCACCCTACGATATAGATTCTATCATTATTCCCATTTTAAAATGAGAAAATAGAAGCTGAAAAGTTAAATGATTTGACAAGAGTAACACATCTAAGTAAAGTACCTAGGATTGGTAAAATTTGAATGCAGTTCATGACTTTGAGTATGTCTATACCTACTACACTACCTAACTGGTTTGAACCAAGTGAGAAAATTAAGATTATAGCCAATATTTCAATGAATGTGATCTTGTGCACATAGTGCTCCTTACAGTAGTGAATATCACCAGTAATTCATGCTTGTTTCACTGTGTAACTTTTATTCATATCACCTGAAAATTATCTACTTGTGTTTCCCAAATGAATTTGAATTACTCCTCAAAGTCTCTTGACATTACACATATAATAGCTTAGCACACAGCCTTACTCTTAGTGCCCTTTCTATTCTGTTTAAACATTTTTAATGATTTTTTTTATTTTGCATTATTTTTTCATACTTCATCAATGGTAATATGCTTATTACTTATCATAATAGTGAATATGCCTGATACACTTATTCTATATCTTCTTATTTTGGGTTTCTAACAATTCTGATTTTGGGGAGATGTCATCATTCTTAATCCAAAGCCAGATAGAATTGGCACACAAATAATGGTGTTAAAAATAATGAATATTGTTTCTTGGAGATGCTTAAGGTTATTGAAACCTTCATGCAAATTTCAAAATTTAATTCAGTCTTCTCTCTTCTCCCTAATTAGTTCTGTACCCAGCCTATTGTTCATCTGAAATATCGGTCCAAGATATATTCCAATAGACTAATCAATAAGCTGCCAAATTAAGTCCATATCATAGTTTAATCAATAGTTTTTCTTCATAGAATTGATTTTTAATAGTTAAACATCATACCTACTTTCTTGAAGGAAATATGTGAGTATAGATCTTGACGGAGCCAAGATGGCGGAGTGAAAATGTGACTCTCTGCGTCTCCTCTGATCTTCTCTCAAATCAACAATAAAATAAGCCTCTGAACTGATCTTCAAGTCAACAAATTCAGAAATATTTGGATACTGCTTGCTGATACCTCTGAAGAACTTCACATCAGGTTTGTCTACCTCTGACAGAGGGATAAAGAGTGATGTAGGCCGGAAGTGAGGGTGGGACTCAGCTCAGCTCATTGTGGCAAAAACTCCAAACTCCAAACTCCAAACACCTGGAGTTTATCTGAGGCACTTGGGACACTCTGCCCTGATAGGGGGCAGGTGTTCTGGCAGACTTGCCTTGTAAAAGGAGTAATTCGGACTTAGTCCTAGCCCCCACCAGCCCAGCACCTTAAATTAATTTGCCAAATTGCCCCAGGGCAAAAAGCTTTAGCAAAGGTTTTTCCAAACCTTAAAGAGATATACACGCTGTCTAAAAAAAAAAAAATGAAGAAGCAAAAGAGAGCTCTCACCATAGACAGCTTTTATCCAGACAGAGAAGGGCTGACCCCAGATTCTGAGGTTCCTTTAGACAAAACTTCAGAGGATGTTATTAAGGACCATCACTGGTCCCCTTTTCAAAAGGCCTTTCTGGAAGATTGCATACAGAATCTCAAAAGAGAGCTGGAGGATAAATGGGAAAATAAACTGAAGTCAGTGTAAGAAGCCCTCCAAAAGAGATATGATAAAGACACCAATTTACTGAAAAATAAAATTAGTGAAGTAGAAAAAGAGTGCAATGAACAAATTGGCCAGTTACAAAAGGAGCTTAAAAAGGTAACTAAAGAAAACAACACTTTAAAAATAAGAACTGAACAAATGCGAGTGAATGACTCAATAAGACTTCAAGAATCAGTCAAACAAAAACAACAAAATTAAAAATTAGAAGAAAATATGAAATATCTCCTAGGAAAAACAACTGACTTTGAAAATAGATCTAGGAGAGACAATCTAAGGATTATTGGACTTCCTGAAAGTCATGATGAAAAAAAGAATCTAAACACTCTCTTCCAGGAAATCCTGAAAGAAAACTGCCCTGAGATTGTAGAATCAAAAGGCAAAATCACCATTGAAAGAATTCACCGATCAACTCCTGAAAGAGACCCCAAAATTAAAACCCCAAGGAATATCGTGGCTAAATTTCAGGACTATAGCACCAAGGAAAAGATTCTGCTAGCAGCTAGAAAGAAACAATTCAAATACCAAGGATCAATAATTAGAATCACACAGGATCTGTTAGCCTCCACATTGAAGGATCAAAGGGCCTGGAACCAGATATTCCGAAGGGCAAAGGAACTTGGATTACAGCCAAGAATAACCTATCCAGCTAGAATGAGCATTATCCTCCAGGGAAGAAGATGGTCATTCAATGATATAGGTGAATTTAACCTATTTTTAATGAAAAGACCAGATCTGAACAAAAAATTTGACCTCCAAACACAGAACTCAAAAGATGCACAAAAAGGTAAAAAGGAAAGGACTCTTGAGAAATTTATTTTTACTAGGGGGATACTTAAAGTTTGGGGGTATAGTTAACTAGATATTACTTTGATAATATGAAAAAGAGAACTAGAGGGGGAAAGGTTGTCATACTGGGGAAAGGAGGGAAAAAGTGGTAAAATAAGATCTAAAAAAAAAGGAGGTAAAAACAAGGTAAAATATCTTGAAGAGGCAAAGAAAACCTAATATAATTGAGAGAAAGAGGGGAGGGAGATGAGCACTGTGTAAATCTTACTCTCATCAGGTTGGGCTCTAAAAGTGTATATCAGACATTTGATTTCACATAGAAAATTGTCTGTTGCTAGAGGGAAGTGGGAGGGAAAGGAGGAAAAGAAAGGGATAAAATAATAGAAGGGAAAATAGAAGAATCAGGGGAAAGGAGTAAAAAGAGGAAGAGGGGAGCTAAAGGGTGAAGTATTGTTTGGGGGAAGGGGTCATCAAAAGCAAATTACTGAGGAGGGGGGAAGGAAGAAAGGGGAAAGGAAAGGGGAAAACATAACTTGGGTAAATAAGATGGCAGGAAATAAAGAATTAGTTATTCTAACTGTGAATGTGAATATGATGAACTCTCCCATAAAGCAGAAGCAGATAGCAGATTGGATTAAAAATCAGATTCCCACAATATGTTGTCTACAAGAAACACATCTAAAACATAGTGACACATATAGGATGAAGGTAAAAGGCTGGAGCAGAACCTATTATGCTTCAGGTGAACAAAAAAAAGCAGGGGTAGCAATCCTTAACTCAGATCAAGTAAAAGCTAAGATAGATATAATCAAAAGAGATAAAGAAGGAAACTATATTTTATTAAAGGGTACCATACATAATTTAGCAATATCTATACTAAATATATGCGCACCAAGTGCAATAGCATCCAAATTCCTAGGGGAGAAATTAAGAGAGATGCAAGAAGAAATAGACAGCCAAACGATACTAGTGGGGGATCTCAATCTTGCTCTCTCAGAATTAGATAAATCAAATCACAAAATAAACAAGAAAGAAACTAGGGAGATAAACCAATTGTTAGAAAAGTTTGGTATGATAGATCTATGGAGAAAGTTGAATGGAGACAGTAGGGAGTTTACTTTTTTCTCAGCAGTCCATGGAACCTATACA